>JBBPMD010000367.1:0-26995 GCA_038090095.1 Zangia roseola
TGTTCCCCGTGTGCAGCCCCACACGAGCAAGGTTCCCGTTGGTATCTTTGATGATCCCAATGTAGCCCTTTTGCGGGCCCTTGACGACAGCGACGAGGGCACCAACATCCCTATCTCGAGGACCCCGAGCCATGGCAGAGCCCACCATACCTCCTGTGGCTGCACCACCAGCAGCATGTGGGTTCATCTTACCGAGATCTGTACCCGGCTTGACAAGATTGCCCTTCGGTGCCAGCGAAGCTAAGGACCGTGCACGTGTGACATATACACCACCGTTCTCGGGAATGTCACGGTTGTGCAGGAAAGCAAAGAATGACTGGTGAATGTGGAGCACTCTGCCTTTACGAGCCTGGAAAACGCTTGAGAATGAGTTGGCAAACAATTAGAATGAAACGCACCTCCCCATCCACTTCTCGGACGTTATCATTGACTCGGAGTTCGTGACCCTCAGAGTCAGTTGCTATTGCACGATGAGAATCCCTGCGCATGGATATTTGGTGGGGCTGCACCAGCCGTACTTGACCGTTCTGGTCAAGCACACGGAAAGAATCACGCTCCGTCTTGAAGATAACCCCCACAGTTTGTAGACTAAAACTCGTCAGCGTCAAAGAGCCATCAGTAGAGTGTGCGCTTACTCAAGTTGGACCAGATCATGCAACTCGTAGTTGCCAACAATATTGGTGCCGGAGCCCACCTCCGCAGCCTCTCGGAGGTCTTTTGAGAACACAGAAACCTGTAATAGGAACGGACTGAGAAACAGGGTGGCGCTACAATCAAATGGACATACCTCCTGCATTGACATATCGGAAAGGAAGGTGACTACATTGTCGGAAACAGAGACAACGAGACCAGTTTCATCTGCATTCTGACCCGTCATGACTTTGACGTGGTCGCCTGGTTTGAACCGCTTCCGAACACTCCGGGCAGGAACATCGACTTTTTGGCCGTCAATATCCACACCGACGGCGGTGACGGTGACGACATCCTGGTTGATTGAATCAACGACACCATGTACACCGGCTTGTTCACCCTCAAACACTTCGACGTGGTCTCCGGGTTGAAGGACGGAGATCGCTGCCTTCCGAGAAGCTTCAGCTATGATAGAGAGGTCAACCGGATGTTCGTTCTCGGCACCATCCTGCCCTCGAGTAAAACGCGTGATCTCGTCTAAAGTGGGATTGACATCATCCAACTGTAGCGCCGAAAGTTTGAAGTCCTTTTCGATAAAACCGTCTTTATAGGTGTCATTTTGAAAGACGTAGACTTGATTGCGTTTGGAGACTTGCTTGCGAGTATATACCTTGACCACTTCCTCAAAATTGAAAAACCGTTGGGGAGGTCGCATCGAGGAAAGACCGGCACTAATTTTCTTCCGCTTGCGTCCATCTACGCTCGCGTCGTCCCTCGGGTTAAGATCGATACGAGGTATAAACTTGAGTCCAACGTCCTCGCCGTTCTCCGTTATGTCCACTACCTGTGCCAGGTCGCCTTGGTATTTTCCGCGCTTGATACGAACCCACGTTCCGGGAGTTACTGTTAGGTCTTGCTTCTTAATTTGCAAAAGGCTAGCCATCTCCTCTATGGGCACCAAAGTGATACCACGGGTAGGGTAGACGCCGACGAGACCCTTGACTGCCTGGGTGACTTGTTGGGAACTACGAGCTTCCACGTATATCATTCCCGGCAACGAGTCTCGTTCGAAGGCCGATAATATTGAAAGCGGTTGAGCCGTGTACTCGAGATCGATCGCTTTACGCATGAGACTGAATACTATCTCGCGTTCCCGTCCGGGCTGAGAAAGTGGGTTAATGGGGCTCCCGAACTGTTGACTGGTGCATTACCTTGACTTTAAGTTGCCACAAGTTAGCATCATGGACTGAAGGCATAAGCAAGCGTTGTGGGACCTCGTTCATATCTCCCGTGTAACGTACGGCAGCAGCACGTCCATAGCGTTCGTGAAGGTTTTGTGCGATTTTGGCGAGGTCTTGTTCACTTAGGTCTCGTTCTCGGCGATCAAGTCGAGCATTAATAGCTGCTCTTCGATTCATGTCATCGTCTTCTCCCTCCGGACCAGCCTCCGCGATGAACTCGTCTAGAATGGCGCGCTTAGGACTGTGGCAACAATGACCTGTTATCAAGACATACCACCGCCGGCTTCCTCTTCCTCCTCTTCCTCCTCCTCTTCTGTATCGACCTCGGCCTCTACATCAAGGAAGCGGTTGACTGCATTGCGTTTGTGACGGTGCTACACCGGTTTTAATTTTGTCTGAACAGGCTCGAGCCTACGTTACGAAGAACCCACCTTTGTGCGTTTCTTCCCGCGATGGTCTTCCTCCTCCTCCTCCTCTTCCTCGTCCTCGTCCTCTTCGTCATCATCCAGTGGATCATAGATAGACCCTCGAACTTTTCCGGTTCTGTGTTCCGACCGAGTTTGCTCAACCTCTTCCTCCTCCTCGACATCTTGCTGTACAAGATCAGATTCCTGATCATGCATTGGGTAGTCGTCGTCCATGTCCATTATGCCGGGTGGTGGTGGTTGTGCTTGGATGTCATTGACGCGCCAGAGTGTTCACTCGCTGATTAGTCAGCTTTCTACTTTTGTCCTGTCCGCTAACTAGGATCACTTGAACTTCCGCCCTAGGTCAGTCAGAACTTCCAGATGGACTTTCTTAACCTTCCACTCGAGCTGTTGCCTATAATTTTTGGCTTTTTTCTTAAGCCTCAGCACATATTCACGTTATGCCTTGTGAATAAATCCTTCAACACATTTGCGACCCCCTTACTGTATCGTCGTGTATTCATCTTTGCCTGGTATAAAGAAGCAAAGACAAGGGTCAGTCTCAGTCTCGGATTTACTTGTGCGGGTTGCTTGATGGTTCCACTTGCGCAGGTCGTCTTGCTCTTCCGGACATTGTCTAGTTGCCCTCATCTCGCTCGCCATGTAGAGAAATTAGGCGAGTCGCCATTGAGCTCTCTCGACTCCAATCTCATACCGCTTCGTGGTAGAGATCAGAGACTTTCCAAAAGCTCTCTCTTCTATGTGCCACTCCGAGTTGCAACAGACGTGCATTCAAGGGGTCAGAAACTGTGTTAACCTCGGGTCTTGCACATGGACCCGAGACGGGTCCCTCCATTCTGCGGTACTCGAATCTTTGGGTAGCTGTCCTCAGCTGCAGGAGCTGGAGATCAATGGGAATGACAGTGGATACGATCCAAATTTACTCACTCAGTTTTCTCACTTGAGTAAGATCTCGTTAATTATGCCGAGCACTCATGTCTTGGGTATCCTTCCCACCTGGATTTCGATCACAGGCGAAACGCTTCGCAGCATTACGATTATATGTAAGGTAATGTTGCCACACGAACTCCAACCAAACATGGATTATAGCTGTCATCAGGCGTCAACCCATGTAACAGATGCACTTCTCGCAGGTCTTGCGCCCAATCTTCAAGGGTTAGAGTATCTGTACATTATTGGATGCCCCAAAGTTACCCACGCGGGTGTTGCGGCGATTGCCTCTGCCAGCACGAGTGGGCTTATCGGGGTAGGTCTAGAGGCACTCTCACAGACATTCGTACGTGTTCTGGACACGTAGCTCGACCCGTTGGCCTCTCAGTTGCACGTCCGATAGGATATGTCTGCATTCAAAACTATATGCCTCCGCACAAATGGACTCAGACGGTTACGAGCGATTACTCTTACCGTCCACATAAACATACCTCTGTTAGAGTGGACCCACGACGTCTCGGACCTCTTATCTTCGGCGCCCCTGGAGGTGTTTTCGATCTATTCCACAACCAAGTGGGTGTGGACTCCAATACCGGATGAATTCTGGAACGGTATAGTCGCAAAGCATGGCCAGCGACTGCGGAGATTTTCCATTCATCGCATGCAAATAAGTCTCGCTGCTTTGGAAGCGGTCTGTTCACAATGTCCGTTACTCGAGCAATTATTTATAGTAGCAGAGCAACACGAACTAGTAAGCCCCTACTTGATTGTAATCTCCCACCCTGCATGCGAAACAATTGTATTTCAGGACGATGCCACTCGTTTATTTGCGTTGGCGAAGAATCTTCGCACTCTCCACATCAACTTTCCGTTGGGAACGAATCAATCCTCGGTGGTATCCCCGCCCATGCTGATGCAAAGAGCAGCCTCGATCGTATCTGTTTGCTCCTCTACGCTTACTCACATTGGATGTAACACCCGCGTGTGGCAGGTGAGAAAGTGTTGGTTGGTTTTACTTATTTCCTTGCTCAGCCCCTCGCCAAGGTCAAGAGAACCGTCCACGAGGACGAGAATGGCGAGAAATGCGTTATACCAACGTTAGCACCCCAGGAGAACCCAGATATTCCAGAACAATTTCTTGTTATTCGGGGATGAATTTGAGGTGTTCTTATATTATGCCGTTATTTCTCCCTTTGAGACATCAGTGTGAATGGATGCTAGGTTAGGAGCAGTTGCTGAATTAGATAGGCCAAACACGTGTAGCTGGGCAAAGTGACTACAATGGCGTTGGCAGGCTGGCACAACACTCCTCCTTCTGTCCCTCGTCCTTGACCATGGAGTCTGCTAGCGCAGTGTCGACGAGCACGTCCACAATAAGAGCATCTCACTCACGACAAGAACATCACCTGAGTTCTGCGAGTCCTGCAGCCAGCGCTTCGCAACCTTCCTCTCCTCAGTCCAGTGCGCTTCCTTCACCGTCAGCGTCAATATCATCCCTTCCGTCCGTAGGATCCTCCTTCTTTTTCTCCTCTGCCGCCGCCAGTCCACCACATTCCCATCCCCACTCCGACCATGCCAGGGAATCTACACAGGGGCTCATCATCCCGTCTTTGACCCTCCCTGAAGCCCTCCCGCGACCGACACAGTACGGAAAGACTCTGGGAGACGTCCGCTTACTCGTGATTGCCAGTGGGGACGCCGTGGACCACCGTACACTAGTGTCCACCCTGCTTTTGGAGGACAATGAGGACGTAGTGGACACCGGCGAGTGGGAAGCCACCAGCGACGGCTACGCGCTACGCGCTTCAACGGACTGGATTGAACACAAGGACGCGCACGGTCTCGAAAAGTTTGAATCGTCCCGAAACATCGAGCTGGTCATTCGCCGCAATGTACGTGTGCCACTTGTCATCACAGATTCATTCTAAAGAACGAATGGATTTCATTCAGTCTTCCTCCATACTGCCACTCATCCATTCACCCTTCCATTCTCTACTGGAAATAGTTGATCAGCGCTGCCACCCGTCTGCTGCTCTGGCTAATTTGATTGCTTCACCGTGGAGCCCACTATGCACCGCTCTCATAATTCTAACAGATTTAGGTGAGAGATAACATCCATCCCCGTCTTTCTATGCATCCGGAACCCATTCTCGGTCGTTTTTCAGGACCATCAAGCGCGGAGGATGAACTCATCGACACGCTTGCACCTCACATCCCTGTTATCGTACTCCGCCATGGCCTAGACCAGACTAGATTCCCATCGCGACCCCACATGTCTTCCTTCAGACCTTCCTCGTCTGCCGCTCTCCGTAACGGCTTATTCCGATCACCAGAAACCCTTTTATCCCTGCGCTATGAGGCAGCTGAACGGTTTCTGCGTTGGCGAGAAGTCGAGCGCGCAGTAGAACATATCGCTGCGAGCCATCGCGAAACGGCATATTACGTCTCTGAGAAGCCACAGGGTTGGGACAAGGCCAGGTGGGAGGCCGAGTGGGAGATCCGACTGTCCCAGGATGTCGCTGCTCGCGCCAGAGAGAACACGGTCACAGCACGTCCTGATGCGATTGGTCCGCCCCTGCCTTGTGTTGACCCCCTCCATCTTTCCAGCCTGCTTTCGCTATCTCTTTCTCTCCTTGAACCGATGAAACATTGCTTCCACAAGAGTTTGTCGAGAGCTTGGGACAAACTATCTGAGAGCGAGGTCCGAATTGCATTGTTGGGTAGCTTTTGCATCGGAATTGGGATTGGCCTTATGATTCGATAGTTTCTGAATCTCTTCTGTTGTTACTGCAGCAATCTTTGGCATTCAACTGCAGGTCTATGGAATACTACTACATTGTAATAACTTGAGGGACTCACTTTGACTACTGATGGATCTGTTAGAGGTGCCCATTCAGGAGGGTGGCGTTAGTGCGGCTCAATGGTCTAGTAGCATGATACGTGCTTCGGGTGTTTGTCCCCGCCACACAGGTGGTGAAGATGTACGTGACCCGGGTTCAATTCCCGGTTGAGCCCAATGATTTAATGAACGGTTGAATGATTGATATTGTTTCACCAAAAAATCATTCAGTCTTTTTTTCGGTCCTTCGTGGCTAGTGTTTGTGAAGAATATTTTCCATTGTTATAGCCCAGCCCTTGACACTGACAGTTACATATTTACTAAAAGAACAAAGTCCATTCGAGACCAGCTCGATCAAACGGGTAAATCGAGGTCATTGTTCTTGACAAGGAGGTGGCACCACAACGGTGTTACGCAGTCTCGGCCCCACCGCTCTATTCCGAAAAGTGATCCTGCAACTTGGCTGTTGAGATCGATCCCGTCTGATAGATTGTGTCACCATCCACCGTTCAATGATGGTGACGATGTCCTGTGGGTGACCAAAGGTGAGCCAATATGAACCGCACTACTTTCGTCGCGCTCATACTTACAGCTAAAATCGTTTTCGCATACGGCGTCGTAGCCCAAAGGTACTCTCCCGCTTCATCTCTAGCGGTGATGTTTTTCTGGAAATCTAGTAGGGGTTGCAGGAAGCGCCTCTTGCACAACTTATCGTTGGCGTGCGCCAACAACGCATGCGAAGTGCACAAGCGATCAAGGGACTTCTCTCCCTCCGACAAGAGGGATAGGCAAAAGTGAATGTCCCTTGGGTAAGTTATCTTGGACTTGAACGAGCTTCCTATGAAGCTGGCCAGATTGAGATGGTATGGGGTACCTGAGGTGGTCGTTGTCTCAGAGGGTGACTCCGTCATCTGACGATCGTTCTGTACGTGCGTCGTTCGTTGGTCAAATGCCGATACCGATATACGAGTGTACTTACCGAGCACCAGTGCTTTTTGAATATCCCCAACGCCGTGAAACGAATGGCGGACTCCAAGCGCTTCCTTTCCTTGGAGCTCAGCTTATGAGCGACACCGCGCGCGATTTGCGCCGCGACTTGGGCGGTCCCCGTCGACTGCGCGCCGAACGCGATGAGAGAGTGGGTAAAGGCTTCCGTCCCGCGGACGCGATAGTCCATGTGCCATTGCCTGACCATATTCCAAAACCCCACTGGCGTCGAGGTGGAACTTTCGGACGAGGCGCTTTCAGGGTCCGAACTGTCGTTGGATTGGAGAGAGCGTTCTTCGCTGGTCTGTTGATGCGATGGTTGATCACGTTGGCTGCGCCTTGATGTCGACTCGTCGTCGCTCGCGGGGGAGAGTCTGAGGATTTCGAACGCCGCAACGTCAGGTGTCGGCGTGTCGGCGCCATCGACGTCCACCCAACTATCGCAGTGAGCATCGTCGAAGGACTTGTTTGAGATAGGGTCCTCGTCAAGGCCAAGTCCCGTTGGCGTTGGCGGAGGGGCTGGAAGGAATGTCCATTTCGACATCATCGACATGGGTAGGGTGTCTGCTGCAGTGTTTGGCAAGTCATCCCATGCTGCAGCTATTTTGGCCGATGGGGAGGGTAGAGAATTGCTCCCTGCGAAGCATTCCCGAAGTCGTTCGATCTTGACGGTCAGTTCTCCAGTAAGAACGTGGCGCTGATGGTTCATTTGGAACTGGCGATCAATGCGACCTGTAAGCAGTATCACGGTCATTTGTGCGTATTGTATGAGGAGTGGACGCGGGTGAAGAATGTGAGGCGAGTGAATTGGTTGGGTCCTCTGTAAATCAACTTGCCTGAATTTATATGGCATGACCTTGTGGACCTGTGGACAATTGTGGACGCGCTTTGACAACACGAGGTGCGTCAAAGCATCCGTACTGGGGTGACAGGTAGTGACATCCACACTGGTTTGTTCCGACTGTGGATAGGTATTCATCCGCTTTGCCAACGTCCGTTGATTGTCCACGGGATTTTGAAGAAAATCCAGCTTCAAGTGTGTAGATCCGGGTGGGCTGGGGGAGGGACAATAGGGTTGTCCACCTCCCTCTAGGGACCATATACTCAACTTTGGGCATGTCTCGATTTGGAGCGTCTCACCGCAACCTCAGCTTGGGTGGCTTCGCCTGTGGAGTAGCGTACCTCAACATCGCACGGGGTAATTGAAAATTCGTTCGTTTCGACGCAATAACTGATCAACGTCTTACCTTCGAAAGGCAAAGTTATCCGTACGCTATACTAGGCCGCTGGATGCTCAGACCGGAGGGTCTGGAAGGTTGGTGACACATCCACGGGTTCCCATGAAGCTGTCACGACCATCTACAGCACTATGACCACAAGACAAAAAAACGATTAGATGGGCCTTCGGCGACAACAAACACATACTCGGACAACAGCGTACTCGGACCCGTTCTGGGGTGAGTTCATTCGAACTAGACCGGGTAATGTTGGTACAGCCGAAGCCAAATCAACGAGGATGCTGATCCCCTGTGTCACACGAAGGATGAAAGCCCTCGCCTCTGTCTAGGAGGGAGAATCGTAGTCTGGGTCCAAAAACGAGTCTCCAAAAAAGCAGTGATACATTGCAGGTTGGACAACTCGATACGGACAGATGTGGATTGTTAACCTTGAAAAGCGATACCTTTCTTTGTTGTTTCTGCGAGACCGCCTCCCGCGAAACCAGTCCCTGAAAACAACACCAAGGTCAAGACAAAGAATGATGGAAGAGCGACGGGCCATATGCACATACCCTCTCTCTTGAGCTCCACGATATCTGGGTCTGTCAACACCCGATCACAAACAATGCACTGGCTAGCGGGCCGTACAAGTGAGTCCGTGCAAACTTTACATACAACATGGGAACAGGGTTTCATCACTTGAGGTCAAAATATACTTCAGTAGGATGCCTAGAAGCTAACGGGAGCACATACAGAATAGTATTTTGTTATTTGAAAGGTTCGTTTTGCAGGACGGGCATATTGCATACTGTGGTTCTTCAACCTTTTTGAGCTCGTTGCTTACAGGGGCCGAATCTGTCGATCGCGAAGCAGAGGAGGCCAAAAAGGAAAATTGAACGGGAATAAACGATTTCATGCTTTGGATGAGGTGAGAGAGAGCCTATATTCTCCAGGGTAAAACGTACCTGATTGCATGGGGTGGGTCCCCTCCTCGGCACATTGTTTGAACCTTTAGATCTTTTAGTGACGAAGGGGGACCATTCGACGTGTAGGTTGGCGTCAGCGATGGCAACCAGAAATCGGGCAATTTATGACGCAGTGCTTCTGCCTGTTCTCGCTCTATCAATCTCAGCGCGGCTTCTTCGGCTTCTCGTGCGAGCGTCTCGACGGTTGAGCTGCCGAAATCGAGTTTCCGTTTGCCTGGGCGACCTGTGAAATGCTCGTTGTCTGGTCAAGTATGAGCGACGGATACCACGCACCTTCATTAGTGGAATCAGCCCCAGATGTCGAAGCAATGGCAGGTAAATTCGCAGATAACCCTAGTTGGCCCTTCTCAAAGTCCCGCAAGACACGTTCCCTTGCAGCCTCCAGGGTGCGCTGCTTTTCTTCTTCGGCCTCCTTCTTGAGTTGTTCTAGGCGCACTTTCTGTTTCTTGATGTCTTTCTTCTGGTTCACTGTATGAGTTTCTCAGCTCGGGCATCGTCAACGGGGAAGGTTGTTGCATACAGAGATCCGAGTATGCGCACTCTTTGCAGAACAGGTGTCCATGATCGCAAGCAATTGGGTCTCGGGCTCGTTGCAAGCAGAGAGCGCAGGCATCGAAATTTCGCATGGATTCGTTCCCTAGACGTTGCTACAACCTCTCAGTTCACATATCAACTTCAATCAACTACACAGGCGTACTCGTCTCGTACCATACTCTGTCTTTTGCTTTTCTGCGTACGAGAAAACGGAAGAGGCCGTGTTGTTTTTGCTATGCTTCGTCATGGCGCTCGAGTGATGTTGACGTTCGAGAGGGACGCAACTCTCACCCAAATATCAGACTCTTAACTTAGACTCTGGCCTGCACAACAACTTTTTCCGCCTCGCGCTAAGAAGCTAGCTCCAGACGTTCAAGCTAATATGTTCAAATTAATGCGGTCCTAGTCCAGTTGTTGCCTCCAAGTCTCGGACACTCGCATCTGCAAGTTGCTTCAAAACTTCACCATACAAATGGCCCCTGAAAACACGGTGTCCCTACTATTGTGATGCTCGCCTCATTTCTAACAGGGGTTGTGTTAATTACGCCCATGAAGCATTGTAAGTAAGTCATCTCGGTTGTACTGTGTCGGCCCCAACTGAACGAGGTCATGGCGCATTACTTACCCGAACTCTCGAGCTTTTCAAGGTTTCGAGAACGATCTACAGTTCGACATGTGTTCGCTCTTTTCGTCTTTGGTGGCAATCGGCCTCAGGCGACATGTGCCAAGGCAACCAATACCACCAGAGCGCAGACGTTATGAACGATTTTGATAGCCCAAGTCCCATCTACACGAACTCCCGATTGATTTATGGCGACAGCACACCCTTGTGAAACATCTCAGTATATTCTACCTATGCGATGTGTCGATGAGTGACCCTCATCACGTTGTCAGAGTTACTATGCACTGATCAACATGCGTGTTAACGGCTGGTGGCAAGCAAGAGGACACCCCGGTGCGCATTTCATTCTAGTAACTGCCTGAAAGCCGGCTGATTTGTAGCAACAGGGTTACTATGAAAACAAATGATAATGCGACCAAGAACTGCCCTCTGATTGACGTATTGTCGGGTCAGAAGTCCAGACTGACCAAGATGCTGCTGCTGCGCCGGCGGGCGCTGACGCTGAATCCATGCTCAGATAAAACCGGTGATCCATGAGTAACCAAACAACTTGAATCAGATCATTACATTTTTGAGTCTTTGTAACCAAACAACAACAGGTGGCGCCGTGCGCGACGCGTTCCAGACCCTTGAAATTTGAAAAACCATAACGGTTCTGGCTGTCACGAAGTGACTGAGCCCACGATCATGATAAACGGTACAGACTTCAACTGTGAGATGTGCCTGCTATGTGCATCATTTCTGATTTGATACCGGTGTAGATTCCGAGTCATCCGGAGACACGCCTAGATTCCCGAGCGTAACTATGGACCGTCGTCGCCATCGGGTACCCGAGATAAGCTTTTGTGTTCATATTGACAAGCAAAGTATTGCAGTAGACGGAGCAAAGCGGGATGGCGAACACGACGTAGAGATTAGTTGATGGGAAAAGGTGCAGCTTATAATACGTCTGGATGAGAAAGAGGGCATGATTCGTTCACGGACGATACGTACCAAGGTGAGGGACAGCAGCGCGAACGTGGCTGTCCATGTACCTGTGTTTACCGCAAATACAATGAGTCGCTGCAGCATGTGTGCCGTACTGGCAGTCAAAAATAATTGTGGATGGGTTTCCGGGTTGGCGATCAAAAAAAAGTTATGCGTGCTCACCTCGCGAAGTCACTCTCCCTCCGTCTGCGGATGAGTAGGAACACAAGAAAGACGGCGATCAGAACGTCCGCTACAACACCGGTAGCCAAGATCAAGGTGACTAAGGTCTGTCCACTGGACGTGAAGGTCTGACTCGGTGCGTGAAATACGTTCAAACCTTGTACGAGGGACTGGTGAGCACCGTGATTTCGACAGCATGGATGCTGGAAAGGGGTGTGAGATATCCGTCGGTGTATCACGATCCAGGTATGAGACACGGACCCGTTTTCAGAATACAGCGATTTTCCGACGTAAACTGACATATCGTCGTCAGGAATCACTGATGGTTCGCATAACAATGACCACATACTAATACAGGAAACTAGTACGGGAAGAAGAAACGTTGTTAGATTTAAGGCGCCCAAGGTTAATAAAGTCTCACCGAGTTGGATGATCCCCAGGGCGGCCTATCCAGGGTCTAAGCAAAGCTGATATCCCGCTAGTGATATGCATATGCAGACGGCGTACCCATACAAACAGGACAAACATCCTCTTTCCAATAACTGAGAGGTCGTAAGATGCGAAAACGATATGACAGTCAAAACGCACAATTGTAGATCCGGTAGACAAGGAATCCTTGTGTAATTACTGCAACCAGTGCCTGAATAACTTTAGCACTCGCTCCGGGCACAAGATCGAAAGCTTACTGTCAAGATTACTTCTAACTATGACCAATTGGTAGTCCTTCCGGAGGGATTACGAACGAACTCACCAAAAGCTCGCTGAGACGGCAACTAATTGGTGAGCAATGTGGTGACCGGACGGAACGACTCACGGTGTTGCAATTAAAAATGACCGCGGATCCCTCACACCAGTGATGATGTATTTATATGCTGGCAAGGAACTGTGTGAGACAGGTACTTGTGACTTCCTGTAGAGAAAACCGAACCTCCGGCGACAACTAAAGCTTCGTGGATTGTATTGAGTGCCCTGTAGTGGGAATTATGTAAACAACCATCACGAACCAATTGGTATGATGTAGTGCCTACCATACAGCAGCCACTGCCTGGGGAACGCGCGGTAATATTATCTTGTACCGATAGTCACAACTTGACTCACCAGGCTCTTCACCTGTACATAATCACTCCGACAACTACTAGTAGCGGAGAGGCACGATAAGCTGAGGAATGCAAACAGGAGACGTCGCAGAGCTTACTGAATATAATAAAAGAATCTGTTACAGGCAGAACGTCATAACTGTCTCATGTATTGAGATGGACAACACGCACGTTTGCATACATGCCACACCGTAGAATGCAGTTGTCATGATAGCGCAAAAGTAAACAGATCCATATATCAGTCCAAGTGATGGGAGGGGTAAGTTGGTGGACATGTCGACTTGATGCGACTCAATTCCGGTTTGGTCCGCAAAAGTAACAAAAACGGGCAGTTGTATATGTATATGCCTGCGTGGGCGTTGGATATTCCCAGCGAGAAGTGGTTTCATCCTGGTATGATTATAATCCGCCGTTCATATAGATTTCATGTACTTACTGCCTCAACAATATTGCCTACCAAAATTTGGCTGGGCAGAAGTGAGAACGGATGACCGGGGGGCAGTCTGAAAGATGACAGGGGACTCAGAAGTGTCAACGGGGCGATTGCGAGGAAGTCATGACGATCAAAGACAGTGAAACGATGTGATCACGAGCAAACGAGAGCGGCGAAACGATGCGACTCCGAAAGTAAGGGCGAGACGATCGAAATATATGTGGAGAACGTAACTTGGAGCGAGACTGGGGATAGCAAGTACTACGTATAAGTACATAGCAGTATTTGAATCCCCAACATCACCATGTTGCCAGTACGTTTAGTATCTCGACAAGTTGCGCCGTCAAGATGGCAATACATCCTTGAGCTGTATCTTTGGTATAGCCTCTTTGAACGCCCCCCTTTGCAACCGTACATGTGTCGCGTGTTCGAACGCATAAGCAAAGCCGATCAATTGATACTCGCTGTATGCTGTGCCCATGAAACACAAGCCACCGGGCATTCCAGGGGCCTTGACGTGCAAAGGGGTGGGTGGGTTTGGTGTCGGCTCAGTGGTCTCCGGAAGGAAACCAAGAGGAACTAGATGACATTCGATACATGAAAGCAAGCGCGAGGAGAAGACAAAACACGTACCAGATATAAGTGGGTATCCTGCGATTGCTGCAGCCTTCGTTGCATAACCTGGCGTATATCAAAATTGTCATGATATCATTCCACCGGAGAGAGCTGACGTACTATAGCCTGACGGTAGTATGATCGCGTCGAGCGCAAACTTTTTGAGCGTCGCATCAATACCGTCTGTGCGGCCCAGTTGATAATCTTTCTTAACGGCCTCATAGTACTCCTCGTCCTCCCTGCTTGCCTCGGATGCATAAAACCTGGTGAGAGATGGACGTCAGCTCGCGTCATATCCAACAAAATCGGACTCACTGAGATTGGTCGGTGTGGTAAGGCTCCGGAAGTTCCTTGTCCTTGTGCTCATTGTTGAACCGAATGAGATCCGCAAGATTATTAATGCCTTGTGGGCGTTTACGAAGCCCTTTGATGTATTTGTTGACACCAACTTTGAATTCTACAGTGAGTACTAGGTTCTCATGTTGAGATGCCTTCAGCTCCTCAGCGTTAGGGAAGTCTGCGGGATCCACGATATCCGCACCCAAGGAACGGAGGATTCCGAGAGCTCTGTCGAAATCTTCCTGAAAGGGGCAATCATCATTGATCAGTTTGCGTGGTACACCAAGCCGTTTTCCCTTCAAAGCATTTTGATGCAAGGCTTCCATATAATTGGGAACAACCTCAGGTTGATCCTTGGTCGCCTCATCGTCAACATCCTTTCCTGCAATCACGGAGAGTAGCAGCGCAGCATCGGCAACGGAACGACACATCGGTCCGACTGTATCTTGAGTAGACGATATTGGTATGACTACAGACTGGTGATCAGCAAGGGCTCCCGCTACATTTGGTTTCCGAAACTTTACCCCGTGAACGAGATACAAGTCCAATAGTAGGCTTTATCCCGACGATGTTATTTTCACTACTGGGAGAAATGATCGAACCATCCGTTTCCGAGCCGAGAGAGGCGGCTGCGAGTCCGACAGCCATCGCAACCCCACTTCCAGAGCTTGAGCCAGAAGGATCTCCATTCGGGTAGTATGGGGACAGGGTCTGTCCACCTCGTCCAGAAAACCCGTTGGGAACATGTCCTCGGAAGTTGGCCCATTCGGACATGTTTGTTTTGCCGAGGAATATGGCTCCAGCCTCGCGCAGCTTCGCTGCTACAAGGGCGTCACCCGCGACCTCGGAGCCAAGAAGAGCATATGAGCCTGGGGTAGATATGAGTTGCCGTTCAACTCGAGTCGAGATGGCGATTGCCTACCGGCAGTTGTATTCATGCCTGAGAATCGAATCTCAGCGGAAATAGCTCACGATGCGTGAAATGTAGTCTTACCCTCCTCATGCAGTGTTGCGATGTTGTCTTTGAGGAGCAACGGAATACCATGCAAGGGACCACGACTTTCTTTGGCCTTGCGTTCGGCATCAAGGACTGCAGCCCGTACCAGGGCTTGTGGGTTCGTCTCAATGACTGCATGCAAAGCAGTGCCCTTCAGGTTAACTTCCTCAATCCGTGCAAGGTATGCCTGCCGAGCTAAATGTCACCGGTAAATGGGAGACGCTGGAAGAGGGCCAACCTTGACTAGGTCCACGCTTGTAAACCGACCCTTCTCAAGACCCTGCTGCAACTCGGCGATACCTGCTTCATAAAGATCAGGAAATGCGACGGAATCAGGTACTTCGTGAGCAGGCATGTCTCCAGGGAAGTTGGGGTTGAACAAAGAACGCCAGAAAGCAAATTCCACGGGCGATGATGATAGTCTAGGTCCCATCTGTACCTAGATAGAATCCATGCACCCACTACGAGTCGATCCCACCGGCGAATAATCGTGAGACAGGAATTGAAGAATAGTGCGATGAACGCATGGTCGTTGTTCTAAGTAAACCAGGGAAAAAAGATAAGTACTAAGTATGGCACTCAGTACATCCCCGGACCGCATCGAGGCTCTGGTGCTTTCATCACCAAACTACTTATGGTGCTGGTAAACCATTGTTTGAGAAAACTAAGAAGCGGAACACATAGTTGAGCTTGTTCAACTTATGGAAGGTTAAAGCCGTACCGAACCTGACGAGATAAGACGGAGCTTAAAACTGGAGTGTGGCGTGTCTTCCGCATAACTTTCCGCCATGACTTGAAACGACTTAGTGCCACTAGCGGCAGTGGTCAAGCAAGAGACCATCGCCTGCGGAATGCCGCATTTGACTCAATCCAGATATTGACAGTCTCGCTGGCCCGGGCATATTGGGTCACGGTTCTACTGTAAACCAAGACCGGATCCCATTCTCGTGAGCTTGATATCGCGACGAGAACAGGCTGCGTTCGCTACCCGTGAGCCCAGCCTTTCGGACGTGATGCGGTGACGATTATAAGATGCGTTTTTTGTGCGTTCTCAGCTCGAGAGTGACGCACACTTGCTGATTTATAGTTCAAATAGGTGGTACATGTATCAGAAATACTTTTCTCGAGGCGCCGCGTGTGCAATATTTTGCTGAAACACGTTGAAACATATGCGGGTGACCTGTTAACATGCCCGTTTTTGACCGCACTCTATCCAATTCCCTCCGAACCACAACTTGGAATGCGACAATGTTTGCAGGATTGACTGAGATAGTGCTCATAATCCCGTTGAACCCTTGGTCTCCCAACTAAACCCCCATCTCCCGGAAGAATCTCCATAATGTCTTTCCGCGCTCTGCCTCTCCCGGACCTCGCAGGATCTCGTTAAGCGATCTTCGGTGGTAGTATTCACAGATGAGGAGGCGAACATGACCCATATCGTTGTTAGGTACGTACGTGGCAATATTATATTTTCATCGTCGCATGTTTTCGGAGACCTACCCTGACCCATGATAGTACCCATTGGATCCTTCTTGCTACAAGCTCGCATTTGTTTCCTTTTTTTCGCTGATTTTGCTTTTGCTGCTCTCCAAAACGTGACCATCGACGATACTGTTTCCACCGGCGCCGTAGTACCCCAGTACTTGCCCTCTGTATCATTATGGAACCAAGGCAGCAGCTGTTCAGGGTGTCTAGTCAAGCCTGATTCATCAAAGACGTACAACGGTACATGGCACGACACCACGTATAGTCCGAGATCGGGTGTTGCTCAATCAATCGAGTTTACTTTCACAGGTAGGTTCTCCACTTCTCGATTGGAAACGTTGATGAGCTACCTCACGACAGGCAGTGCTCTCTACATATATTTCATTTTGGCAAATACCGTTCCAAATGCCACTACACTCACGAGTCTGAATTTTTTCATGGATGGTACTTCCGTCGGTTCATTCACTCACTCCCCGACCTCAAGCACCAACTACCAATACAATGTACCGGTTTATGTCAACCAGTCTGTCCCATCAGGGCAGCACGATATGTTGATATATCCTGTCAATACAGGGAACTCAGTGTTGATGTTGTTTGACTACTTGGTTTATACGTTTGTCCCTTATTTTGATTCTGCGGCAGAGTCTTATGTCCCATTAGCACAGATCCCGCAACGACATCTAGTTCTGCATCACAATCCACCTTAGCAACCCCGAGTCCATCGTTGTTGAAAACTCAAGAGACGACCTCAGGACAAAAGAATATCGGCATCATTGGCGGTGCAGTGGGTGGGGCTGTAGCCCTTGCGCTTGTGGTTGCCTCCCTATTATGCTATCGACGGCATAAAAGACGCGAGGCCGAGCTCATTCGTTCATTGGAAGTAGGCGTGCTGGAATCTGTGCCGCCTGGTTCGGCACCTCCAAGTCCTGTGCCTTTCGAAGAAACCCAGCCCCGAGTTTCTGAGGTACAGAAATTTATTCGATTTTAGCTGTCAGTCAACACTTAATTTCACGGATAGTCTCAGACAAGGAGCAAAGCCTTGATATTCCGATCATTAAGCCCTCCGACCCCCTCGAACCCCCCTTCCACTATTTCTGTCAGCGATCATGTCGGTCTTGTGGAACAGGTTGAGCTGCTTCGGGATGAAGTGTCTCGTCTTCGTGGTTTACGCGTCTACAACCCGGACCCACCCCAACCGCCCCCAAAGTACGAGTCTTGAGCCCGCGTGACGGTAGTGGTCGCTGTGGGTAGCGGGGATAGAGTTGTTCTCTTTTGGCTGGTCAACCTGAGATTCTGGTACTTCTCAGCTTGATCTTCGATTTTCAACACCCAGATATACGTGTGGGTAATGTACCCAGGCCGCGCAAATCGGTTATAGAGGAATTCTCTAATCACGCAAATTGAGAGCCCCGATTGTGCCGTCACTGCAGTGGGGATAGTGCTCTCAGGCCAAATGGGAACATTCTCTGTGAAATTGTGTGAATTCGCAAATATTTTTCGAGAGCACTCACTCCACGCACGAAGTTCAGGATGTGACTTAGCTGCTTCAAGTTGCTCATCGCCCCTGGTGGATGTACGCATCACTAACATTCCCATTTCCAGATGTGACATCGGCTACCAAGAGTCGTACCGCGCTCATGTCAGAAGTGAGGGAGAAGCCACATCGGAAGCGAAAGACCTCCGAGGGCACCAGCTGACGCAATCTCAGTGTCGGTGAGTCTGCTCTGCCGAGAAGGCTAAAGTCTTGGCCACACTGTCCTGCAAGATAAGTGTTATGATCGCCGAGCTCGTTCATGGCATGAAGACCGACAGTATTTCACCAACGGAATCAGTAACGCAGGTAGAGAAGAGTTCCGGAATTGGCCGGGTGACTAGCAACGTTCCTGGAATATGCGCACTCATCGGTCTCGTGGGTGTTCGTTGGTTTATTTTAGGCAAACACGAGGTTCACGTTATCAAAGTGGCTACTTGGACGTCGCGCGCACTTGGAGGGTTATGAACATGATATTCTCATGGTGATTGGCTTTACCAAGGGCGCTGTTGACATGTCACGCCACTGCCGTGATTTTCTAGATCGTCCTTGCATGTTTTCCCCAAGTGAGAGCACCACAAGACGCAAGGCGCATTGTACCGTGGGGTCATCTCCGTGGTGACCGCAATGTGAGAACTACAAATTGGCATGGAATCCAGAATCTCTGGAGCAGCGCGATCCTCCGTTCGCCCCGACCCTTTCCCCTACCATGGCCACTAGTGGAGATGCAACGTCAGCTATGGATCTCAGCGACGGCTGGGGGTCCACTCTCGCGGCAGTTTTCGTTTCGCTGGTTCTCTATGGGGTCAGCATATTACAGACGTATGTTATACATGCGTTTTACGTTGCTACTGTTAATCGACTCTGCTCACGTAGGTTTCTTTACTATGAACGGTCAGTTCAAACATGAATCGTATCATTTCTTTACGTACTCACTGGGATCAGTTATACCAAGGATGCCATGATACTAAAGTTGTTGGTATGTCACCAATTTCCTGCACACTGTACCGTTCTCATGTCCGCAGGTGGCTTGGGTGTTCGTTTTAGATACTCTACACACCATCCTCATATCTACAGGCGGTGAGATTATCTGTGATTAAGCGGCTGTACAAACGTTCTAATGCTATTTCATTAGTGTGGCAATACTTCGTCATACACTTTGGGGACACCACTTTCCTTGCACATACACACGCGTAAGCAAGGAGGCTCTCTTTTCCAGAAAGGCATTAATACGAGTTGGCGTAGTCCCTTGTTAATTTCCATCGTAGTCACCGTGAGTCCCCCCTGTGCGTTCTAGATCGAAACCTCATGTTCTGCGCGGACCAGTCGGCTGTTTCATCCACCGTCCAATCATTTTTCATATATCGGATCTGGTCCCGTATGTTCGATACATATCTCAAGTGATGACCTGCGTTCATACGTTTGGTTTAGTGATGAAAAGCCGTTTCAGGTGGCTGTTCCCGGGTATTCTGATCCCGTTTGTGATCGCACAGCTAGGTGAGGACCTCTCGCGTGCTTGGTTATCCCATACTGAAACGATTCGTGATCCCAGTCTTGGGCACATGTGAGTCGTCCACGTCAGCACCGCATACCAGCTTACATTCGGTCCGATTGCGCAGTTTACACGGTGACCGCAATGGTGTTCCAAACAAGCGTTTCCGCGGTTTCCGGACCCTTACTGACAGTACGGCATGTGTCAACTCAGAATCTGACATCACTCTGACGGGACCATTCAGAAAGTAGCCAACGCACTCAATGGCACTGCAACGGCGGTCGACATCATCATCACGATCTCGTTGTGTACGCTTCTCGCCATGGGTCGAACAGGATTCGAGCCGTGCGTCCCTTTCCATCCCTTTGTCGCGCCGTGCCACCATTATGAATGGCATCTTCTAGCACGGATCGAATGCTTCTCCGATTGATTTTCATCTCGGTCAACACGGGTCTCTCATCGGCCCTCTTCGCGTTCCTCTCCGTCCTCCTGGTACGTTCCAGACACCGTGTCCACGCACGACGTCGTCTCACAATACCGGCAGCTCGTCATATACCCAACCGATCTCATCTTCACGGCGTTGTATTACCCGCTTTGTACGGTATACTGCAACACGCTGCTCGCGAGCCTCAACGCGCGCGCCTTTGCCCGGGGTGGCAGTTCTACCGATACGCGGCAGTTCAACTTGGTGTCCTCGCTCGTGTGGCAGCCCACCACTGGTTTGAACTCGGATGCCGATTCGGTACGAACTGAGCTTACGGTGTAGACAGGAGCGAGTCGGTGGAGCCGCGGTGTCGTGACCAATGTGTGTCAAGTCCGCGTGACCACATGCATGCACGCAGCTCTACACGTTTTGCATCCTCGATTGGGTGGCTCCCTCGAAACGATGCCGAGGTCTGAGCGCTATTGTTCGAGGGTCGCAGCTCCAACGCTTCGGTGACGTTTGAAAAGTAGAAACCCTACTTACTCCCTGAAAATCGCCCTTTGTTGCTAAATTGCAGGAATCCGCAGCCTCGAGCATGTGGAGAGTATGAGGACACGTCCCACGACGGGCTCACGATCCTGAATTTGTACCTAAGTATAACCCGAGGGATATACATGGCATCATCCTCAAGGAGAGACATTACGTTACACCAGAGCCGGATCAAAGTACCCCAGGTCTCGCATATCGAAACATGTCATTACCCGTAGACACTGTTAACATACTGTATAATTGACAAAGAAAAACTAAAAGAATCGACGCTACGTTGCATAACAATAGAAAACGAATAATCAAAAAAAAAGAGGAATGTTCGAAAAAAGGAGAGAAAAGAAAGAGTTCGGTACATGAATGAGAATTATCCGTATGCGTCAATTCCACCGTCCAAAGGAAAATGATAATGATCCATCTTTCCCAAGAGCTCCAAAAGTGTCAGCGGCTATCCCGGCCACTGACCTCACGAAAGAAACAAAAATGAGATCATAGAAAACCCAAAGTGTTCCCGTGGATATCAATCATCATGTTCGTTGTAGGTCGTGGAGAGCTCGGGACATGTTCGATTAGATCATGTGTGATTAGAGCAGGTGCATAATGCCTGATATGCGTAGGCGAGAGCGCGTGCGTGCAAGTCCGTATATAATAAGTTAATTCGGGCTTCAGAGACGTCCACACTGCCCGACAGTGTTGGTTTTGTTGCGTTTGATTAATACGAGGGGCTATGCTATGGAGTGGTATAGGCGAGAGGGCGTCTGCGGTGGGGACGCCGGTCGCGAGGAGGATGCGGTGGAGGATCTCCGTGGGCGATTAGGATTAGGCCGCCGGAAAGTCTGTGGTGCACAGTGAGGCGGTGCATCGCTGGGGACAAAGGACAGTGACGCTTACATGCCGCGACATGATCACCTTTGCCATGGATAGTGGCACAGGGTTCTCGTACAATGCCGGTGCTGTGGTGTGGGCCATGTTCAAAAGGGCAACGTTGTAAAGACGGGGGGAATACTCACGAGGAGGCTGGAACTGAGGTCCTGTCCGTGGTTGCCAGTTGACGACGGGGAGCGTCTGCGAGCGCTTTTGAGAGAGGCTCACGCGGACGCCGTTGGCAACCTCTGAGGAAGGCTTTTCCGGGAGAGTGAAGGAGAATGGGAGAGAAACCGGGAGCGTATTCCACTGGAGAGAGGGTTTGGTGACAAAGGAGAGGAAGTGCAGGGAGGTTTCTTTCTCCTGGACATCCGGACGAAGCAACGGACAAGACCACAGACGCATGAGGGAGAAGAGTACGCGGGCGACGAAGAGGAGCAAGATAGAGGCAGCAGCGGCCATGAATACGGCAGAGAGGCTGGGGAACTTTGCGGGGACGAGGACAGACATAGTTGAAGGTAGCCGGGGGGGAAGAGGGACCGTTAAAAGGGGGTGTAGTGACGGAGATGATCCAGCACAGACACAGCGAGTCCAAGGGGAGGCGGGTAGAACAACCCACGCATCCTAGCTACTTATTTTCGCTCGGTTAACTCCGACACATCTCCTTATTTGGTAGTATATTTCATTAAATATTTATCCTGACACAATCACACGTCGACCCGCGAGCGCTGTCAGAGCTATCTGGCCAATTCGTCCTTATCGCATTCTCGATAAAGTTTTGAGTCCGCAGATATCAGAGCCACGGTGTTTTACCTCTCTTATCATAGGTTCCAGCTACTCATCGGCGTCGTCTCCGTTAGAAACCAGTCCCACGGCCACCCTTCCTTCCTATCACACCACATGAGAATAGGAATCACCCGCTTCCTCGAAATACGGCATTTCTCAGTCGTGCGATACAGCAAGCGAACAACTTGGAAATTGCCCTACTTCAAGATCGTCCGCGAAGGGATATGTGCGATTACCCAAAGTCGATTAGCTTGGCGTCGTGCGCGTGATCAGTTGAGAGCTAGTGCGGGGCAGGTTCCCACACTGCATGTCGAGGCGGTCCGCACTGTATATGATCGTCCCTCGACTCGACGACATCGAGGCACAGATTTCATAAAGCGCAGCTCATGCAGTGTAAATATCACTGGCACCGTCCTGTACTATGCCTTCTTCGATCACTTTAATCTCTGTTGTCACCATCTCAATCTTGTGTCTGCACACCACCAGAAATGAACGTACGAAGCGCAAGATGCCACGAGTGGAAACGGGAACGAGTCAAGTTGCCTATACTCGGCGTTAACAATCCAAGGATTCTGTGCTGCATCTAGGCAGGCGTTTACCCATTGCAATCCACAGCCTCGGTCTCCAGTTCTTCTCCATACTCATCGCAACCCCCCTTCCGCATTCGAGCCCCTTATTTTCCCTACCTTCGCTCCAACATTCGGCTCCACAGACCTCCGCCATAGAGTTACCCGTGCGCCCGGAGCTTCGCCACATCCGAAAGCCACATTCGTTAACCACAATAGTTTACCCAGCCAAGATAAGAAGGTAGGGCACAAGTCACCCAGGAGTAAAAATAACGTCTCCGTAGGGGATTCTACTTTCCAAGCTTGACATCCTTCTTCGTAAGTTTGCGAACAAAAGCACTACCGTGTGATCATCACGATCGGATGTTTGAACGTCTGTCTAAACAGTGAGCAACAGGAGACGGATGACTAACCAACGAACAGTACCTCTATCTGGGTCAAGCCAAGCTCGGAATCCAACTCTTGCCGGGCCGTCATGGATCTCGCATACTCATGAGGCCTGAAACATTACATGTACACTCCGCTCGCTATATGCGCCGTTAAAACCTTCCACAAACAGTGATATTGAATATAATGACAGACTGTAACGCAGGATATTTGCAAATTTTTGTCATGAAGAATTTGTCAGGCGCATCTCTGGAAATGATGTGGGGGAACGCTAAACCCAGCGTGCGTCAACGAAAAAGATCATCAAAGTTGGACTAGCCACACATTGTAACATGATCGTATCCACGATGATACTGATCATCGACATGTGCGCTGTGCAAAATTCAGCATACCTCCGAAATAAAACAGGAGTGGAGCATCGAACCTGGTATGCTAGCAGCAACAATGATCGCAGTTTCCCCTCGATACTTCATCGTGTGCGTGGAATGCAGGATCCCTGCCAATAAGCATGAAAACGGTGACCCAACCGCACCTTGAAAGTCTATCTCACGTTGGCATTGGTCCCGTTAATTATCGTAGTCTGTCATGCGTGCTTGAAGAGCACCAACCTAATGGACATCATCACGGGAACACACTGCCAGAAAGCAACAGCAATCCCTTTTCCATCAGTCGTTTCAAAGTCGAAACAGAATCAAAGGAGCAAAAGGCCAGGAAATGGTTTGATGACCACCGGGGTGCATATCGTATCCTCAAGGAGATGAAACGCCGACAAGCCCGTCACTGCGAGGCAAGTTTCGAGTGTGGAAAGCCATTTGTTCACCTCTTCTGTTGGGGACTGCGTATTGACGAGGGAAGCGTCGACGTTGAGACGCTTGAGTTGGACAGCCAAAAGGGGTCCCATTCAGCGAAGTCATCTGTGGCGCAGATTAGAGGTCGACTGAGTGGGGGAAGAGAATCGTTTCTATTTTATTCACGCCTGGAGGCGCCTCAGGCTATGACTGCGTCCCCATGCAGGAAGGGAAATACCAGCATAGATTCTATGTAAGACTTTACCAGGGATCGAGTCACACATGTCACGCTTTAAATCCATATATGGGTCAAATTCACGGGCGACTACTGCGATCGTTCCATGTCGATCATCGTGGTGCTGGTGGAGGCCCAAAGGTATGCCGGCAACCCAAGGTTAAAGTCACCGAGTGAAGTGGCGGTAGCTCCAATTTTTTTCATCCCCTTCAGCGTCGCTCGTTTCGTCTGCACTGTGGTGCCCAAGAGCCCTACTTCGCCAGGTACTGGTCTCGACTGACGTAGAACACCAAGAACAGGATTGATTTAAACTGAACGTTAAGTTTGAACTTGGTGAAGTAGTTCCACACTTAGTACTTAGCCATCACGATACAACCGCATAGGCTTTAATTACTACTTTCTATGAAGAATCTGCGACTCGACATAAGTCTGCGAAAAGTAGGAGAAAACACTAAAGAAAGTCAGGTTGGGCACTCGTAGGAGGCGAGTAGACTCACTGTAAATCTTGAACCAACCGGAACCGCCTAAACCCTCAGGAAATGGGGTGGCCGTATAGCCATCCCCGAGCCTGACACCGAGTGCCAGTGGGTGCGCTACGAGCTTGATCAATGGCGATACTGAGTGACTGGGGTGGTAGACATACCCGGAACATTTGCCCTTGAAATACACACGAGAATCAAGGAAGCTTTCTCATTGACAATGCTGGAGTCGAGGACTATCCTGTAAAGGAGGTAATCTGTGGAAGTGGGTCGTACAAGGACGTGCCGACTTACCATTCGATATTGACTGTTTTCTCCCAGCGGTCATCCCATTTGATGTCAGGGGTGGGGGATATATATGATACTTTCAGTAAATCCGCGCCCTGGCAACTTGAAAGTGGTATTGTGGCTACAAGTGCCAGCAGGGGAACGAAATAGTTGATGCGCATGGTAAGAGGTTTGGAGATGATGAAAAGCAAAACACTACATACATATTCATGGCTTTCCAGACAATAAAGGATGAGTTCTGACATTGAATGAAACAGACTGTCATACCCATCAGGTTGAAACATCAGTTGAAAACGAGTGCCATGCAGCGGAGAGGCGCGCAACTTGCTTCCGACGCCAGCAGGGGGTCATGTCCTCGCGCTGAGACGATGGGACGGCAGAGAACTCAAATTAGGTCTTGGAAGATGTGCGGCAGCAAAGACGGAACAGTGGAGGATAGATGGAACCCCCAGGATCGAGACCGCATTTGTTCTTGCAATTAACGTGCGGCGATGAGGGGACTTCGGTTGTCTGATGCGGGGTCAGAACCTCCGCTTAGTATCAGCTGGACCGTCTGAGTCTAATAGTACCAGTGAGCCACGTCACCGTACTAGATTTGAATCTCGTATAGTGGACTCAGATCCACAAACTTAGTACTCACAGTGATCATGGTTGTGAATACTTCAAGCTCGTGAGAAATACATGAACGATTAATAATCGCCACTGGCACAGCTTGATTCAAGTTCGTCGCTCAACTGATACTATGGCCTGTCCGCGGTCTCTTCTATCGGGCCATTATCGATCGTCTTTCCATCCGTGCAAGCGCTTTACATCCTGTTTCATCGACGGTTTCAACTTGTCGTGTTCGACAGTCTGCTTCAGACTTATGGTATTAGCCCCAGTGGAAGATGGAAACATCCACCTGTTCACTGGAAAGTTACGGTATTAATACGTATGTCCGAGCCCCCCTTCTATGTTTTTCAGCGTTTCCGATACCCCTTCGACCTCTCAATATTGACATCTCCCATGGTCTTCAAGTACAAGTGTTTTCTCTCCTTACTTGGACTCATGGCCATCGTACCACTGGCACTTTCAGACAATTTGGAGATTACTAAACCGGAATATCTCGAAAAAGTGCCGGTGGATACGATCCAATATGTTACCTGGTATGTCGACATATTCTTGTACGACCCATCGCCTCACATCGCCTCTTTCACAGGATAAACAAGGTCGGCAGTGACACACCCCAGTACGCCCATGGGTGGTATATCTCAAGAGACGGAATTGTAATGGGTACGTTTCTCATCTGCTTCGTCCGGTATCATCATCGAGCCAGTCCGTACTAGACGGAAGAGTGGCAAAGCATATTGATATTACCAAGGAGAGAGCTGAATACAGGATCCCTCGGAATGAGTCCAAGTTCCCTCCCGGCCGGTATGAGGGTTATCGTGAGTCTACTCGTTCCACAGGAGTGCTGTTACCCTACCTTACTTTCTTTTAAGTGGTAATTGATGCAGGCGAATGCTACAGGAGCAATATGTTTATTCTTGTCTATTAACTGTGATTCGACACGGACTAAGGCTCGGGTGAATACACTGAAAAGTGTGTATCTACGGTCTCAGAGGTCTCCAACATTGACAAGGTTTCTGATAGTCGGACCGCCTTTGACGGTGTTCACTCCTCGTTTTACCGGAGTTTGCTGGATTAGCTATTGTACAGCCCTGCTCCTGAATCTTAGCCTAGTGTCAAACCAGATGACCTTGGAGCGTTGAAGCAACCGATAAGTAAGACTGGAGTGAAGACTATTCCTTCGCCGATGTGACAGTGGACTTGTGAATTCTCCATATTACAGTAACTACTATACGAAGCGCACAGTACCTGAGGAAGGCGGACGTGTAGTAAACGTCGAGCACTTTCTCACAATTTCTATCACATTTACGTAAAGATGTTGTACTTTTGCGATTCTGATCTTTGTCCTCCTCGTCCTTGTTGGCATGTCCGAGTCCTCAGCACGACCGATCACGTACTTTGATATCGAAATCGACGGTAATCCAGTTGGTCGCATCATCTTCTCTCTCTATGCAGACCTAGTCCCAAAGAC
>JBBPMD010000368.1:0-26985 GCA_038090095.1 Zangia roseola
AATACTATGAGCACTATGACCAAGCATACTAAACTATGTGGTTACTATGAGTACTATGACCAGTCTATGGCCAGTCTATGGCCAGTCTGTCACACACTATGAGCACTATGAAAACTCTATGGCTAGTTTGGCACACACTATGATACTATGGCTACTATCCAATTACTATGAGTACTATGACTTTACTATGACTACTATGAGCACTATGGCAAAAACCTGGATTTGTTGATGGGGGCCGAATTATCATCAATGGTTAGGTCCAAGTCATGGTCTGAATACCTATCGAATGACGTATCGGATTTCGCGTCGCAAGAAGTTTCGAGGGGACATTGTTCCAGTAAAGACATAATGAAATCGAAGGATCGGCATTTCTCTGCGCGGTCCAGGTAATGGCAGATTTGTGGTTCATAGTTATGATTATTGCTGGATCTCGCAGGTACTTTGATTTCCGTTACATGGGCATGCTCGGTTACATCCACAGTCCATTGCATCGGAACACCCACTCACCTGATGCTCGGAGCTATGTTCTGCAAAAGCTCAAGCTTTGGGATGTACCAATTGAGAATGGGGTTCCTCTGTCCCTGACCGTGCCGGGCTCCGAGTTCGATGACAATGTCCTTATTTGCATGGAACTCGCCCAGTGCATTGGAGATGAGGCTGATGTCATTATCGTCAATTCGGTGAGCCTGAACCTGGTAGCAGATGTTACGAACGCTCCCGTAACCCCTATCTTCTTCGAAACCTATGAACAATCCCCTATTCATACGAACACTTATGACTTCTCTTACTTTCTCACTTTCTAGATCACGTGACTAGCACGTGTCTGCATCATGCCAAGGCTATGCTTGGAAACCAATCCGATTGGCTGCCACACGAAACACAGCCCACAGACTTATTGTCCAATCGGATATGATCCACCTCACATGACCATTCTTCCATTCTCGCACAGCATCAAAGCTGTACGCTTCCCTTCTCTTCTATGACATTCCACGAGATTCCAGCCAATGGCGGAATACTCTCTTATCAATACCCTATACCCTATACCAAATCGATACAAACACTTGTATGAGTATATATACCATGAATACATCGGCCAGTAAACTCATCAAAGTTTACTTGGTCTTCACTGCCAAAACTCCTCGAAGTCCCTAGGCGGTACTCTTCGACACTCACCCACGAACACATCGGCACTTCTTTGTTTCTTGCACTTCACTAGTCACTCGCCGTTCCCTGTTAGTGTGGTCTGTCACAGCGGAAGTCCATCAAAGCACGGATCGCTGTGACGAATTTAGCCGGTGCTGCTCCACTGATGATACCCATGATGCAACGCTGAACGTCACGATGTACACAGCCCGTCACCTGCTTGAGTTTCGTAATACCGCCCTTGTAATGCCGGAAACCTGTGATGGCTTGCAAGATTGAGAAACGGAAGTCAATTTCATCAGCACCAAGGACATTAATACACCACTTGCAATCATGATCCCAAAATTCCTTGTGGACCTCATGGAGAAGCTCCGGAGTAATGAAGAAAGCTGGGCACGTGAGCGGGTAGTCCCTCCAGAATGGATCACCGACACCATTGAGGCGAAAGCGCTGCGCTTCAGTAAAGAAGGCTTCGAGATCAATAGGAGCAGCCTTAGACTTGATGGCAGAAACCTGTGCAAGAGTAGTCTCCCTTGTATGGGGCTCATGGCGAAATGAGTCACCAAATTGCTTGTACATCACCATCGTAAGTGGTGAAGTTTTGCCGCCAACTACCGCAAGCATAGCCGCCTTGGGGGTATCGCAGATGTAGCTTGCAAGGGGAGTGAAGCAGTACCACAAATCACCGACCGAATCCGGTAACATAATGCCAGACCTCGCAGCCTCCTTGAGGGGAGAAAGGACAATGTCCAGACATTTGTGTATGAGCCGATCCTCGAGAACACCTCGCATACGCTTGTTTCAGTGAATGAATTTCGGAATTGGGAGCAAGGCGGTGAGCATGAAGGAGTGGGATGATAGCTCGAGCCTCGTGAACATGTTGATGTTTGCTAAGCTGATAAGGAGGGGATGGGTGACATGGCCACCACTCAGCGTGGTGATGTTCGTCTTGTCAGAGGATAGGATTGTCTCCAGTAACGTCGCACCAACAGGAAGTTGTGACTACTTATTCTAAGCCCACTATTTGGAGGAGACAAAAAAGCGAGCGAAGCAAGCTTTTTTGTCGAAGTATGGCTACTTAAGATGAATCTCAAGCAGTTACACAGGTTACAGGGTGAGGAATTACCCTCACCGCCCTGTTTCGTCCATGGGACTCATCAGACCTTGGTGTAACAGAAACAGGCTAGACTTACAGTAGGGTTTTATACCTTTGAACTGTGGCTATACACTGAATATGGTTAGCTGACCTATAAAATAGGTGGGAAAGCACATTACCAATACCCGCCAGGATATGTCATCTGTGGGAGAGATTAGTCACTAAAGAGTCATCATAAGTAGCCAAACTTCGAGAAAATAGACCGGCCCGAAGGCTGTCCTGTCTTCCATCAGAACTCAACTTACGCGCTACACCGGTTAGTTACCCGAAGGTGTCATACCGTGAGACGTCTTCCAAAGCATCACGTACCTGAGATGAACCTTATCTCCGCTTACTGCTTCCTTTCTCATGTCATGTCAAACGTGGGACCTAGTGACGTTAATATAGTAATTGTGTGGGAATCTTCTCACATCAATCCTAAAATATCCGTGGGAGTATTACGTAATCGGCCCGGTGATCCAGTGAAAACATTTCTGAAAAGGAACCTGAAACAGGGGTGACCTGATCCAATACTATAAACAAATTCACATTTACGGCCCCTTTAGGGGCCATCAAAAGTTGCGTTTAGGTTTTAAGTTTGCGCTGCATCATGACATCAGCTACCGGTTATATTTATAAGGACTGGAAACCTTTGTAACACTCACGTTAGGTTTCGTTTCAGGTGAGTTTTCGGAACCTGAAACAATGTGGTTAGTATGTCTGTTTTGAGAACGTTTCATACTGTGTTACATACCGTATAGAGTGTTTTTGCAAATGCATATACACAACTGATACTGATGAACTAAAGAGTACACACTTCTTCCAGTCGCCGTACTAGCGTTGGATACGTCAGCCCAAAGCCGGGGGGCGTTCATTACTAGTGTACCCCGAAGGAGTTTTCACGAACTAACCCGCTAGCCAAAGCGATATACCCATGTGACCATTCGAGTCAGTGGGAAGAAGGGTAACAGGATAGCCATCTAAATGGTAACATGTTATGTACTAGGGTGGTCCCACAAGGGGCTCTTCAAAATGTATTCCCGAAGGTCAACGTACCCGTTCCTTACGCATTGCACTCATCCCTAACTCCGAGGCGTTCCCATCAGGGTCGGCCAAGGCGAAAGAGTGTGTCAATTACGTCTTGGTTGTAGTCCATAATAGGACTAGGAGAGCGTACATGGATACCCGTGGCGTTGTCCAAATCATTGAACAGCTTGCCGGAACGATGCCGATGCCGTGTGGGATCAGCAAGATCCAAGTACAAAGGATCTGCTAGCGACCGCGTATCTGCGTGTGGAGGAACTATGGCTCCGTCGCTAACAGGCATCTCCTGTTGTTCCAATACCATTTGTTTCCAAAGATTGGTCACGTCGAACACATTGAAAGTCCGTTTCCGGCTAACAATAGTGCATGGTGATGTTAGGACACCAGTTTGCTGCAGGTCTGGAATGTGATAAGTCAGATCCGGATTGGTAAGATCGCCGGGTTTCCATAGGTCACCCTTCACTTTAGGAACAAGGACTGACATGCCAGCCTTGGGGATCCAACTGAAGTCATAAGACTCAGGCAGTTTTGGATATTTGAGAGAGAATAAGCCGTGCTCCGCTCTAGAGAGGTAATCGTGCACGTATCCTAACATGGTATTGCCTAATGCATTTGCATCGAAGAATTCCCAGGCTGAATTATACTCAGTTTTAAGCACGAACAAGGGCGAGTCCTCCTCATTTCGCACGTTCAAGCGCTTTTCCCAACGTGTTCGTTGATGTTGCTTTCGCCAAGTATTGATCAGCCCGCGAGGGTAACCCCGTTTAATGTAAATGGTGACCAAACCATCTACTGCCCCTATGAAGGTTTAAATTTCACTGGATATTTGTGAATTTTGGGAATCCCATAGAATGTCTTCACCCATAATCCAATCGGTATACACACGACAGTCCTTGGTTTCTGTCGTGTAGACACGGCGAGGGACAAACTCCAGCTCCTTTGCGAACAATGGATGGCTTAGAATACATGCGAGACAATCCAAAGGATCGCGCCAATAGAGATGGACAGGACTTTTCATTGGGTGGGTGGTTTGAATTGTCATTGATTGCCAACGCGGCCCACCTGGTAGCAACTCGGCACGACCACGTAACTCCTTTGCAGTTTTAAAAGAGAGGTGCAATCCTTGGATCTATACATAGTGTTAGTACCAGCAAGTCATAAGCAATACAACGACATACCAGTTCAAGAGCTAAAAACTCATTTATTGCAGACATGCTGATACCAGAACGAAGAAGCCATTGAGCAAGTTTCCATTCAAGGAGGGAAGCGAACGGATAATAAAGGTTTTCCCGACGGTTACTGCTGAATTTATCCGCGTTGAACTTGTCTACGAACGACATACCCTTTCCATAGGTTCGGGCTGCATCACTGAAATATTCTATGGTCGAGTTACCCTGTGGGAGGGGGCATCATCGTTCACATCAACGACCATCTCATCGAAATCAGTTTGGTCTGTTTCAGCGGCAGACAGGTCCGCTGGTTGGGCGGCCAACCATGAGCGCAATGTCAACTGGCTGGGACCGTGGTCAAGTTCTTCGTGAAGATGGACGAGGTTGTTTACCCAATTGTTACATCCAGAAGTCGGCTGGCTCATATGATTGGCCACAGCAGCAAAGTTTTTGAAGCCCCCTTTACCGCAGCTGGGAGAGCGAGGCATGGTGTCGGTAAATGCTGAGTGAAACAAACAACCAAATGATGAGGGTTGAATGTATAGTGGAATGTGAGAGAGCTGTTCTCAATCAGGTGGTTTGGATGTAAAGAGCCAAGTAAACTTTGATGGAGTTTACTGGCGTTGATTCATAGGTATATACTGTTACAAACGCTCCAATTCCAGTCTTTAACCCCTATGAATACTTCATTCCTCACATGCAAAACCAAGTCACTTTCTAGATCAAGTGACCTACACGTGTTATGCCTCATGCCAAACCTATGCTCAGAATACAATCCTATTGGCTGCCACACAAAGCATTGCCACAGGACTTCTCGTCCAATAGGATATGATCCAGATCACCTGACGAACACATGCATCAAAGGCAATGCGCCTTATCTATGACTCACTCACACAGCCAACAAGGCAGTGTGCTCTCTATGACTCATGATGACATTTATCCAATAGCATAACGAACTCTTATCTACGCACAGACCAGTATGGACAAATAGATACAAACATTGTAGTAGTATATAAACCCCAATGCCAGGCCAGAGAACTCCAGTAAAGTTCTCTTGGCGATTTCCCCTAAAGACTTCTGATAAAGGGATTGACACCTCTAAGGACATAATCCTTTGCTCGCTCCTATTCACAACTCCTCTACTTCACTACGAACAGCTCATCCATTTAGGGTTGTTTCAGGTGAAATGGTTGCCTACTGTGACAAAGGCAGGGTGTCGAAGAGATTCTTGATCCTTTGTTACGATAAGACCGGGTAGGCCTTAATGTAGACCTAAAAGGCTCATAGAGGCTGAGGGGATACGAGTAGGTAGTGGTGCTTGACAGGCGACACTACACACGAGGGTTCGAAGGAAGTCGCACTTGAGGAAGTTGACTTAGAGAGGATTCGAGTGGACCAGATAATCGAGCATATGATTAGGTGGATCAAGAATAGAGAATACATGAGGGTAGTCGAAGGTTTAAATAGTATCAGGGCAAGGGCATGGACCAAGACCTGATATATCCAAGACAATAAGAAAAATGAGTCATAGTGACAAAGAGCGGAAATGTGAGTCATAGGCTATGAGTCAGGATGTGAAATGAACGGGAGATGACGAAAGGAAAATGACATAAAGTATGCGTCCATCGGATCAATGGAATTAGGGTGAGTCAACGAGAATGGCATAAGCGGGACTCGTACAGCATATGCATAGGCCCGAAGGCAGCGTCTGTGGTTACAAGTGGGAATGAAGTAACAAAGGACAAAGAAAGAAAGAAAACATAACACAGATGAAGAAATGTATGATATGTATTTGGAGAAAGAGATAAAGAGACTTGTGATGGAAAGTGAGGAGGACAATAGTGATGAAGATTAGATTTTCGATTCAACTCAAATGCGGACATTCGATCGTAGAAGGGAGGTAATGTCAGAACATTCCATTTTACCTTTTACCTTTCCCCTTCTCCATACAGTCTAGAAGCAACCTAGAACGATTACGTATTATTGACGTCATTACATTACAGTTCTTGATGATGTCATACCCTTTGACATTTACCCTTTACCACTGAACATTGTAGAAGCTTATGGAATAGTCCTGCATAGCCACTAGTATAGTATATATACACAGATAGTCTATTTGTTTTAGCTTTAGTCTTGAAATTGATTGCTCTTCGCGATTAATATTGAGACTGACACTCCTTACTCCGTCGGACTACATTTTGTGGTTCTGACAATGTCCCAGATCTGAAAGAGCGTGTGGGCCGCGAGGCCGGGTCGTGTGCACCTCGCAGCCTCCAGGGCACCACCCCGATCGAATTGGGTTCGAGGTAAGGGTGCGACGGAGCGCTCGCGAGTCACGAGCAAGGTGAAAGCGAAAGGAAATGGGCGCCAGCCTTCGCTTCCCTAGTGGGACATCAATACACACGCTTAATATGCTCGATCAAAGATAGAAAATCGCGTGCATACCAAGTTGATCATGCATAGTAATTGATGCGTTCTGATGGGAGTACCGAAAATCTACTACATACATAATGTCAGTGACGTGAGAGCAACCTTCAAGGCTTGAAGCTTGAAGAGCCAACGCTCACCTCTTCACTACATTGACACAGTAGACGATATTAATGGACGGGGAGCTTAGTGTGATGTAGCAATACAGAAGGCAACTCCGAATCGGTCGGACATGTCCTCGGCGATTCCCGACAAATTCAACCCAACCTCAAATGCACACTAAACGCTCCCGCAACTGTATGAATTAACAGCACACATTGTGCGTGTGTTCGAGAAACCTGAAAGCAATTTCAGATGTGATATAACGGTGCCACGATGTGGGTAAGTTCATTTGTAATGACTGACACTTGTAGGCCATGTCCACGACGGTTCGAACGCAGTTGGTTCGGCTGGTGTGCACTGTGTACGCCGTCCAAATCTGGGACGGTGTATAAGTGGCGTGGACGGTATTAGAAGGTATCTTCATGCGCCTCGTGATCACCGTGACTGTACTGATTGGTGAGCGCTTGCGCTAGCAGCGTTTGAGTTGAGTTGTGACGCGCGGCATGCATCATTTTTCACATCGTCCGTCTCGTCGTTTTCCATCATATCCGACCTTCCTTGATGGTCTGGCGGCCTACTTCACCCCTAATGTGTGCTTCTTCCACAGCCCAGTGTCACAACGCTTGTGACTTCGTGCGTTGGGTTAGCCGCAAGGGCGATCGGTCAACACCGTTGGGGTCTGGCCGCCTCGCGGTCAATTCGATCGTAAAGGATTTGGGTATACGAGCTGAGTTATCTTTCCATCACGTTCATCCTGCTTCACGACCTTCAATGAATCGTAAGTTTGGCAATATCAGCTTCTCAGCGTGATGCCGAAATGCAAACGGAACGTTCTCAATTACTTTGTATTTGGTATTTACGGCGGAATTCACGCATCGTGCATTCCGTGTGCTGATAACCGAGCACTAAGCCCGCTGGACATCCCATAGCCGGACCCGATGGCTGTTAAAGACCATGCACAAGAAGCGAAAGCCAAAGTACATATAGCCCGACTCGCTTGGTCACGCTGGTACTACGGAACGACAAACGCCCAGCGATACCTTCCTCCTCCCTGCTGCCATGTCCCCAGAGGAAGGTAAACTCGACAGTGAGCAAAAGGGCGGTCTTGGAGCCCAGCCTGAACACGTCTTTCAGTCTGACACGCAGGACGTCTACGATGAGTCTAGCGTCCATCCGGTCTATCAAGCAAAGGCACGGATCCTCAACAATGCAATGCAAGAGATTGGTATGGGAAGGTACCAGGCAAGTTTCCGTTTCCTCTAACTTCCTCACGTACTTTACGACTGACTTGGTGTTGTAACCGCTAGTGGTACTTATTCATCGTTGCTGGGTTTGGTTGGTTATCGTGAGTGTCTATATACGGAAATTCGCTGTCGAACCGGCCCGGGGTCGCTGATATATCCAACACACCAGAGACAATCTTTGGCCGGTGGGCATATTCGGTAAATTGGCCTCCGGTGAACTGATTTTATCGGTGGGCCTCTAGGTCGTCACGGATCTGATTCTCCCACCCGTCATATACGAATTCAATGTCCAAGGGCCCTACTTCAAGCTGGCTCAGAACATTGGGCTGCTTGTTGGGGCTGCATTTTGGGGTGTTGCATCAGACGTTTGGGGTCGTCGGTGAGGTACATTGCGTCGTTGCATTGAACCTTGTTTACCTTTGATCTAGGTGGACATTCAACCTGACACTCCTCGTCACAGGAGTGTTTGCAACCGCAGCTGGAGCCTCACCAAACTACATCACACTCTGCTCGCTCGCAGCGGTCTGGTCAATTGGTGTCGGTGGGAATTTGCCTGTGGACTCGGCCGTATTTCTCGGTTAGTATGGCTACACCCGTTCCACCTGTGCAACCCAACAACCTCTGCCAGAATTCGTCCCCCCATCACATCAATACCTACTCACTGTCCTCTCTATCTGGTGGGCTTTCGGACAGCTATTGGGAAGTCTGGTGGGTGAAGATCTTCTCCGCAAGCATGTCTCGTCACGTATTGTTCATGTAGGTCGCTTGGCCTCTCATGGATCATTTCTCGTGCCCTGCCCCCCCAGCCCCTTGTCCTACTTCTTCGAACGAAGGCTGGCGTTATTTCCTTTATGCCATGGGCGGTCTCATGATGGTCTTATGGGTCCTCCGATTCTTTGTATTTCGTCTTTACGAAAGCCCAAAATACCTCATGAGTCGTGGCAGGGATGAAGCAGCAGTCGAAGTCATTCATAAGGTCGCGGCCTACAATGGCAAGACAAGCTCTCTCACCATAGAGCACCTCAAAAGTGTCGAGAAGCTCACAAGGGAATCGCTCGATACAGTGGACGTGATGAACGTTTCGGCGATGGGTGCTATCAGGCGAAATCTAGCGTTATTTGATTCGCGTCGTGTCAAGCCCCTGTTTGCGACTCCGAAATTGGCGTACTCCACTAGCTTGTTGATTATTCTTTGGGGTAAGCTATTAAATTCTAACTTTAGTGAGTTGAAAATGAATTATCATAGTGCTTATCGGCCTTGCTTTCCCACTGTAAGTGCGACTACGATTGCCATACACCTAGTACTCAGTTTTTCCTCAGGTACAATGGCTTCTTGACATACTTGTAGGTTATAATGGGCATAGCTTGAAGCGTAACACGCCTAACACACCTTTCTCAGCCTCGAGACCAGGGGAGCCCGTTTGGGCGACAGCTCCGTATATACTACATACCGTGATGTGAGCCGTTCCGCCGTACATGTGTCAGTCAAGGTACTGACTTGAATACCAAGGCAATTGTTTTGGGCGCGATTAGTATTCCAGGTGCGCTCGTGGCAGGGTATTGCGTCGAGTTACCGTCCCTTGGACGACGTGGTACCCTTTCAATATTCACAAGTACGTTCTACGACTTGGAGTCCTATAAAACTGGAAATAAACGTATCATTTCAAGTCCTCACGGGCGTGTTCATCTTAGCATCGACGACAGCACGCACATCGCATGCGCTGCTAGGATGGAATTGTGCATACAGCTTTACAAGCAACGTGATGTACGGCGTGTTGTATGCTGTCTCACCCGAGTTGTTCCCTACAAATGCCCGAGGGACAGGAGATGCCATAGTTGGGAGCGCGAATCGTGTATTTGGTGTCATGGTGAGTGACCTACTCGTCAGATCTAGGGTGGGCTAAAACTGGATGGCCTAGTCACCCATCATTGCACTGTACGCTAATTTGAACACATCCGTGCCAATCTGGATCGCTGGGGCAATATTCCTTGTCGCTGGACTGATCGCTCTGCTGTTACCATTTGATCCTCGCGGGAAGGCCGCTCTGTAGTCAAGCAATTTTTTCTTGAACCTACAACTTGAAGTTGTAGACGACATGTGCTTACGATCTTATGACGAGTACCTATTTGAGTAGTATCATTGAGGAGAATAACAATGGGTTGTGGGCACAAACCTGCTGGAGGGCGTGAGCCAGAACTGAATAGGTCTCAGGATGTGACGAAAGTGCGTATGAGCGCTCACGGCGAGAGCCCGAGTGGCGAGCGAACAAAGAAGAAGCGAACAACTCCGGAGATAATTTCGCTTCCCTACAGGGTATGATTGCGCTCAACCTACGCTCGTCCAAAGATCCGGGAATCGGAGAAGAATCAGAAGATTGAGAACGTTCACTCATATGCTCATAATAGGCGAACCAATCATTGAGAATGTGGGGCCTCATTGTGTATGGGAAAGGCTAATATAACGGAGATGGATGCATATGTGATGGTCTGTGAATAAAAGAAAATAAGCAAAGTCCAGGCCAATTTCCGGGCTAAGTTGGTCTCTTGCGTCGTTGGTCGCAAGGTACTACGTATAGCCTACCTGAGCGGCCGATTTGATCGTGAGGGACTTTATTACTAAACAAGCCAGGTGCCAAATTGTCTGTCTCTGACCTCTCCAACCTCATTCGTAAGTTTTCCGTTCATCTTCTCAGTCAGATGCCGGAATGCTGCAATGATTCTGACACCACGTTCTCAATGTTATTGTTCGCTCTATTGATAGTGGAATTCTTGCCTTCAAAGTCCATGCCAGTGACTGATCCTGTGTTCAGATATGTCACAGAAGCACTTTGGAAGCACCAAACCCACTGCGCGCCCAGCTGAGCAGGCGCCGGCGGGCAATGTTTCATTATGGCATGCCTCACTCAGGCTGTGGCTTTACGGACAAAGAACCAAAGCCCCACTCGCTTGCTAGTGACGCTGGTGCAACAGCCACCTTTCCTTCTTTCTGTCGCGATGCCCCCAGAGGAAGATAAATTCGACAGCGAACAAATGGACAAGCTCGGACTCGGAGGACAGCCCGAGCGCGTCTTTCAAACCGGGACGCAGGATGTCTATGATGAGCTCACCCTCCATCCGGTCTACCAAGCAAAGGCACGGATCCTCAACGATGCAATGCAAGAGATTGGCATGGGAAGGTACCAGGCAAGTTTCCGTTCTTTCGGTTCCCTTTTCTTGCACGCACTTTACGACTGACTTGGTGTTGATTGCTATTTAGTGGCACTTATTCGTCGTCGCTGGCTTTGGTTGGCTATCGTGAGTGTCCATATAGCAATCTGCTGTCGAATATGGGTCGCTGATATATCCGGTCAATCAGGGATAACCTTTGGCCGGTTGGCATACTGGATATGCGTGGTTGCGGTGACCGCTGATTTGTAGTCGACCTCTAGATCGTCACGAATCTGATTCTTACTCCTGTTGTATACGAATTTGGTGTCGAAGGACCGTACCTCAAGCTCGCGCAGAACATTGGGCTACTCGTCGGGGCTGCCTTTTGGGGTGTCGCATCGGACGTGTGGGGCCGTCGGTGAGGTGCACTGTGTCCCCGCTTGGATCTTATTCAACGTTTATCTAGATGGACATTCAACCTGACACTCTTCATTACAGGAGTGTTCGCAACCGCGGCCGGGGCCTCGCCAGACTATGTCACACTCTGCTCGCTCGCAGCGGTCTGGTCGATCGGAGTCGGTGGGAACTTACCTGTGGACTCCGCAGTGTTCCTTGGTTAGTCTGTCTACGTTTGTTTTGCCTATAAGTTGTGCAAACCATCCGCTTTCAGAGTTTGTCCCCCCATCGCATCAATATCTGCTCACCGTCCTCTCCATCTGGTGGGCTGTCGGACAGCTATTAGGAAGTTTAGTATGTGAAAACACCGTATCCAAGCAGATCTTGTCATGATATGTCTGAGTAGGTTGCTTGGCCACTCATGTCCTATTTCTCGTGCTCTGGCCCCCCAGGGCCTTGCCCTACTTCTTCAAACGAAGGGTGGCGTTATTTTCTCTTTGCCATGGGTGGTCTCATGATGGTCCTATGGACTCTCCGGTTCTTTGTGTTTAGAATGTATGAAAGCCCCAAGTACCTCATGGGTCGCGGCAAGGATGAAGCGGCGGTCGAAATCATTCACAAAGTCGCCACTTATAATGGCAAAAAAAGCTCTCTCACTGTTGATCATCTCAAAAGGGCTGGGAGACTCGTGGGGGATTCGCCCGAAAGAGAGGCCGCGATGGACGTCTCGGCGATGGGGGCTATAAGGCGAAAACTCGCGTTATTCGATTCAAGTCACGTTAGACCGTTGTTTGCGACTCGGAAGTTGGCGTACTCAACTAGCTTGTTGATTGTTCTGTGGGGTAAGCTAGTACGTTCCACACTTGATTGACTGAAAACGAATCATCATCGACTCAGTGCTTATCGGTCTTGCTTTCCCATTGTAAGTGCATCTCAATTCACCATGTACTCCGTACTCAACTTTCCCTTAGGTACAATGGCTTCGTGTTATACTTGTGCGTTGTAATGGCCTAGTTGGGAGCGCAGCATGCCTAATGCGCATTTTCATCTTCGACCAGCCTTCAAACCAGGGACGCCGATTTTGGCGACAGGTCCATGTATATCACATACCGTAACGTGAGTTGTACAGCCGCCACGCATCAGTTGAGGTCCTGACTCGAGTGCTAGCAAATCATTCTGAGCGTGATTGGTGTTCCTGGTGCGCTCGTGGCAGGTTATTGCGTCGAGGTGGCGTTCCTCGGACGCCGTGGTACCCTTTCAATTTTTACACGTACGTGATATGGATGATTGTTCGGTGTGTTTGTTGCTGAATGAGTCACTCCTAGTCCTTACGGGCGTGTTTATCCTGGCGTCGACGACGGCACGCACACCGGACGAATTGTTGGGATGGACTTGTGCATACAGCTTTACAAGCAATGTCATGTACGGCGTGTTGTACGCTGTCTCCCCCGAGCTGTTCCCCACAAAAAACCGAGGGACAGGGGATGCCATCGTCGCGAGTGCAAATCGTATATGTGGTGTTATGATAAGTAACCTACTTGTCTGATCGTCAGTCAAGGGCCAGTATCTGACGCAGAAACTGTGTTCTAGTCACCCGTCATTTCGCTGTACATTAATTTGGATACATCCGTGCCAATATGGATTGCTGGTGCAATATTCCTGGTCGCTGGGCTGGTTGCTCTATTATTGCCGTTTGATCCTCGCGGAAAGGCGTCTCTGTAGTCGAGCAATTTTTATTGGATATTCTACAACTTGTATCTTGATCTACGTGTGTGTACCAGATCTTGTGTCGGTTCGTAGCGATTTGGATTCTATAGATCTCGGTTCATCGTCTGATAAGTATCCTAGAGTTCTTGCCGGGAGTCGGTGTGCCTGGTGTCCAGTGAGTCGACCATGCATTCGTAGGCATGGAAAGGGAGCTGTCATCACGCTATCATTGGCACTCGGCACACAAGATCCGAACAACTGTTCCCGACTGACATCTATCATGATGGCCGTTCGAATGTGGGCCGGATTCGCCAGTCTCGCGGGAAGGTACTTATTTCCGCATTAGTGGAGAAAGAGTGCACTAATGAAGGGCGAAGTGGAGTCTGAGGTGGAGATAGCAGGTGCAGGGGTCGGACCGTTGGAGTCGCAGTAATGCACGAGGCGAAGCCCGATGATACTACGAGAAATGAAAGCACCAAAAATAGCCTACGCTGAGATAGCGACTCCTCAGTAGAAACAAGTTTGGATGAGATGGAGACGCATCTTCACCTTACACATCGTAGTAAATGGCAGTAAAGCCTAGTCATCATGGTACTTGATCAAAGGCTTGGGTAGTAGGAACACTTACCAAAGGATAAAGGAAGCCTCGGACCGATAGTGCCAGTCACTAATGTAATGGCAGCATCATGATCGAGTCGTGTGCATACTACAAGTGATAGCCGACTCTGCCAAGCCCATTGAAACATGCAATTCCCCGGGCCGCTCTAGTTCGCATGCTCCAATCCGCGCGAGAAATAGCTACCCGAGGCACCTATAAATGATGTAAATCCCACCACTTGACCACGCGGGTACGACAAACGCCAATATTAATACCTTTTCTCCTCTGTCACTATGTCCTCAGAGGAAGGTAATCCCGACAGCGAAAAAAATGGCCGTCTTGGAGCAGAGCCAGTCTTCCATGTGGACACACAGCTGGACGTCTACGACGAGCTTACTGTCGATCCGGTGTACCAAGCAAAGGCACGAATCCTCAATCATGCACTGCAAGAGATTGGCATGGGAAAGTACCAGGCAGGTTTCCCCTTTCTTCAACTTCTCGTTTCTTTTGAACTGACTTGTGTTTCCCTTTTAGTGGTTTTTATTCGTCGTCGCTGGATTTGGTTGGCTGTCGTGAGTGTCCCATATGGTGTCCGTCGTCAAACCACTTGCTGATACAGATATCCGAACAATCAGGGATAACCTTTGGCCGGTGGGCATACTAAGGCATAGCACTAACTTATGATGATCTCTGATTTACACCGATCGGCCTCTAGGTTGTCACGGGTCTGATTCTCACTCCTGTCGTATACGAGTTCAACGTTCTAGGGCCGTACCTCAAGCTTGCTCAGAATATTGGGCTGCTTGTTGGAGCTGCCTTTTGGGGTATTGCATCGGATGTTTGGGGCCGTCGGTAGAGTGCAATTGTCTCGGCACCGAATGTCGCCTAACGTTTACTCAGGTGGGCTTTCAACTTGACGCTCCTCATTGCGGGAGTATTTGCAACTGCGGCTGGAGCCTCGCCGAACTACGTCACTCTCTGTTCGCTCGCCGCGGTCTGGTCGATTGGTGTCGGTGGGAACTTGCCGGTGGACTCGGCCGTCTTTCTCGGTTAGTCCGACCACCTCTGTTTCACCCATGCAAACCAACCTTCGCTACCAGAATTTATTCCGGCGTCGCACCAATACCTGCTCACCGTTCTCTCCATCTGGTGGGCTTTCGGACAGCTATTGGGGAGTCTGGTACGTGATGATTTCGTCTTCAAGGAGGTCTCGTTATGCATTGTTCGAGTAGGTCGCTTGGCCACTTATATCCGATTTCTCGTGCCCTGCCCCCCCAGCCCCTTGTCCCGCTTCTTCTAATGAGGGCTGGCGTTATTTCCTTTACGCCATGGGCGGTCTCATGATGGTCTTATGGATCCTCCGATTCTTCGTGTTCCACCTTTACGAAAGCCCCAAGTACCTTATGGGTCGTGGAAAGGATGAAGCAGCGGTCGAAATCATTCACAAAGTCGCCGCTTACAATGGCAAGACAAGCCTTCTCACTGTAGAGCATCTCAGGAGCGCCGAGGGGCTCGCAAGGGAGTCTCCCGAAAGAGAGGTCGTGATGGACGTCTCGGCGATGGGTGCTATCAGGCGAAGACTTGCGATATTCGATTCGAGTCATGTCAAACCCTTGTTTGCGACTCGGAAATTGGCGTACTCCACTAGCTTGTTGATTGTTTTGTGGGGTAAGCTTTTACGTATTACGCCCCATCCGGCTGACAATCAACCGACGTTGATACAGCACTTATCGGTCTTGCATTCCCATTGTAAGTGCAAGTCCCGTTCGCAGCGTGCTTAATACTCAGCTTTGCCTTAGATACAATGGTTTCGTGACATATTTGTGAGTTGTAGCAGCCACGTTTCGAAGCGCAGCTAACATGCCTTGACCAGCCTTGAAACCAGAGGAGCCGATTTTGGCGATAGCTCCGTGTATATCACCTACCGTAACGTGAGCAGTGCGGCGGACACTTCTTGGTCAAGATACTGACTTGAGTGCCAGCAAATTATTCTGAGTGTGATTGGTGTCCCTGGTGCGCTCATGGCAGGATATTGCGTCGAGTTGCCATTCCTCGGCCGCCGTGGTACTCTTTCAATTTTTACGAGTACGCCCTGTTTCAGCGGTCCTGTAAATTTGGTACTGAATCGTCCCAAGTCCTCACGAGTGTGTTTATCCTTGCGTCTACGACTGCACGTACATCGAATGCACTGTTGGGGTGGAATTGTGCATACAGCTTTACAAGCAACGTGATGTACGGCGTGTTGTATGCAGTCTCGCCCGAGCTGTTCCCGACAAAAGATCGAGGCACAGGAAATGCCATCGTTGCTAGTGCGAATCGCGTATTCGGTATCATGGTGAGTGTCCACCTCGACAGAACGTCGATCCCAGCTAAAATGAGGTGTCCCAGGCTCCCATCATCGCATTATACGCCAATTTGAATACGTCCGTGCCGATCTGGATCGCCGGGGCGATATTCCTTGTCGCTGGACTGATTGCTCTATTGTTGCCATTTGATCCTCGTGGAAAAGCATCTCTGTAGTCCTGTAAATTTTCTCGAATATCACTTGCATGAGCTGTAGTTGATGCGCACTTACGATCTTGTTACCAAGTAGTTTTATCGGATCTTGATGAAAATTTATCTTATCGCACTCGCCCGAGTGACTAAGCGCATACTAAGACATTTCGAATTAAATATCATCAACTTGGACCACTACTAACCAGCTCATCGCCAGCAACGACGTCCACAATGGAGTTTGTACCAGAGCCTGCTATTCACCGAGTCCTTTGTGCTGACTGCGGTGAGCCGCATCTTCCAAACCTCCAAGTCAATTCGTATTCATACCGCAGCGATCAGGAACACCGATCGAGCCCAACTCGGCCAATCTGTGCGTGGCTTGCCTACGGAACAGGTGGGTGCATAGTACATCAATACATCAAGTATGACACGTCTGCTGACGAAAGATCGATCGAAGCGTGGATATTACAGAGGGCATCCCTAAACAATGTACGTCCAGTGTCTGCGACCTTTCTCCATCTGAACCCAACCCGCCGACTCTCAGCATCAGTCTCATTCTGCCGCAACTGCGAGCGATTTTTGTCGCCGCCATTGGCGTGGACGCTCGCGCGGCCGGAATCCCAGGAGTTGTTGGCGCTGTGTTTGAAACGGCTCAAGGGGCTGAACAAGGTGCGCCTCACAGAGGCGCACTTCATCTGGACGGAACCACACTCGAAGCGTTTGCGTGTGTCGCTCACGATTCAAAAAGAGGTGTGTCTCGCGCGTTCTGATGGAAGTCACCTCATTGTCATGTCTAGGTGCTCACCGCTACCATCCTCGAGCAAGTCTTTGAGATCGAATATCTAGTCCAACATACTCAATGTCCCGACTGCGCTAAACTTGCCGCGAAGAACACGTGGAAGGCGCTCGTTCAAGTCCGTCAAAAAGTGACACACAAACGCACATTTTTGTTTCTAGAGCAGCTAATCCTAAAGCATGGCGCGCAAAAGGATACGGTGGGGATCAAGGAAGTGAGAGACGGGCTCGATTTCTTTTATAGTCAGCGGAGTCATGCGATAAGAATGGTAGAGTTTCTGGCGGGAGTTGTGCCTGTGCGGTGAGTTGTCTGTCTTTGTCCAATTTCGAATGTATAGAAAGGACTAACATCGCTCGATTGGCATAGATCAAAAGGATCGGAACAACTGTTATCAACAGACACCCATTCGAATACGGCCAACTACAAATTCACCTACTCTGTTGAGATCGCGCCAATCTGCAAAGACGACCTCGTTTGTATCTCGCTCAAGCAAGCTCGATCGTTATCTAATATATCCCCATTAACGATATGCACGCGCGTCGGGTCGTCGTTCCACCTTCTGGACGTGAACACACTCCAAGCAGTCGAAGTGAGCGCACAAGTATACTGGCGGGCTCCGTTTTCATCACTTGCGGGTCTTTCCGACCTCGTCGAGTTCACGGTACTAGACGTCGAGCCAATCGGGACGAATCGTGGCCGTTGGGTGCTCGCGGACGCCCAAGTCGCCCTCGCGGGTGCTTTCCGGAGTTCGAAGGGGCATGGCGACGAGGACATGTTCCTGGACTATGAAACGGCCGGGGGCGCGAGTCAGATACTGCACACGCGCACGCACCTCGGGGGGATCCTCCAACCGGGGGACACTGCGATGGGATACTACCTCACTGCGTCCAATTTCAACTCGGACGAGTACGCGACGTTGCCCGCGGACCGTATTCCAGACGTGATCCTCGTCAAGAAGGCATATCCAGACCGGCGAAAAAAGGGACGCACGCGGGCGTGGAAGTTGCGGAGTATTGCCAAGGAGGAAGGCGAGGAGGGGGAGACGGGTGCTGGGCGGGGTGTGGTTGGACGGATGGGTGGACGGGACCAGAAGAAGGTGGAGGAGGATTACGAGGTGTTCTTGAGGGAGTTGGAGGAGGATCCTGAGCTGAGGGCGAATGTGAATTTGTACAAGGCCAAGGACGTCAAAATGCAGGACGTGAGCAACGCGGGAAGGAAAAAGGGAGGGCAGTATGGGATGGACGTGGATGAGGTTGGCACTGTTAATGAGGCCGGTGATGATGAAGTAGTAGAAGAGGAAGGGGATTTCCCTGACGTCCAGCTGGAAGAGCTGCTGGAGGACTTTGACGAGATGACGCTGGGTGATGGTGAAAAAAATAGTTAGGTGGTATTATCTTGCATAGTCACCTTCAACCTCGTGCATTGGCCACACTACAGTGCTGAGTATCAGGCAGGTCTATTGATGCGCCAAGTATACATATACGTTGACTTCAAGATCTGATTGATATTTCGTGTCCTCCATTCTGCCTGCCTGGAGGTGCTCCCATCGGCCATCTTATGCTTCTCCTCTTTGACTTTCGCGCCATTCCATGCACTGTCTCCTCACTGCCAATAATATAGGCAAGGAACCGATCACTCTGTCCCATTTGTTCGCCCGGGATTCATCCTCTTCTGTTTGCTGCAGGCCTGGGACCGTGCTCGTGGTCGAAAGTGAGGATAGCCGATCCAACTTGGGGAAAATATCGCTCAAAAAGGCTGCGATGGAGACCGGGTATTTGATATCTGAGTCGACAAAGTATGCGGACCGACAGTTGCTGGTGACCCCATTGCCTGGTCGCGAGGATGGAACTCGAGAACTCGGCTGATCTACCTCTGTAAAGTCCACCGCGAGTGCAAAGTTGGTAAGCGTGACACAGTGAGAAAGGAGTGTGATGAGTCCCCGATGTGTCACCCCCGACTTGACCCCCCAGCCGAACGATGCGTTCAGGGAGAGCTTGGTTAACTTTGGCCAGTGGCTCGTCAGCATCTCGATTGCATCGTCATCCCAAGAGATGTTGCACATGACATCGAATGTGAAGGATGTTACGTTAGGAAGGGTGAGAAGTGGTTGAAATGTGGGGAATGTGACTTGATGACGTCCAGTGCCATGACGCGACTCGCGCACCGGTGGCGACTCCATAGTCAACGAGATCCGGGAGAGTTGCTCTGAATCAGAAGAGTTGACTAGCGCAACGAAAAAGAGACAGAGCGTGTCTGGGGTGGGGTCCCTTTTCACTGTGAATGAGAGGCTCCGTGGCCGGAAGCGCATGGCTTCGAGGAATGACGTCAAGGCCGATAGTGTGTTAGTTTCAAGTGTTAAATATTCGAGAGAGGCGAATGCAGGAGGAATTAGAATGGGAGTGAGTTCCTCCGGTTGCAAATCCTCCGAGAGAACCATAGTGAGTTTGAGTAAGGAGGGAAGACGAGAGAGGTGGGAGATGGCCACTTTGTCGAGTATACGGCATTCGAGGGATTCCAATGACTGCAAATGCAAAATGATCTCAGACAGGTTCTGAGCAAGAGAACTCGATATTTGGGTGCGGCGGCGTGTTTCCTGTGCATTTTCGGTTTCAACGTAGAGGTTTTTCAACGATGGACATCTGGAGGTCATGAGAATTGACGTCGTAGGCGAGCGCAGGATAAGGTACGGCAGAGTGAGCTCGACCAGGGAGTCGCTGAACAGTGCATATAAAAGTGGTGCATACTCTTCGTGTGATTTCGTCCAGTGGAGAGTTTGGAGGCACGGAACAAGTGAGCCGTAGCCCGGGGGATGAGAAAGTGCGAGGATGACATCGCCATCCAGTTCTGTGTCGCCATGACATATTGGCCAGACGCGGGATTTGGGCTCAAAAGCTGTCAAGGATCGTACTCGAGAGGAGTACCGAGAAAAAACCTGCCAGTCGCTACGTGACATAGCACGTTGGAAGCTCTTTGAACCCGGGGTCAATTGAGTAACTGGACGATACTAAACCAGACAACGTATATGAGAACGTACCATTCTTTTACCATGGCGTGTATGTTCCAGTGTCCATAGGTCCGTCGGAAGACATCGGATGAGGTACAGAATGGAGGACAATTCCTTCCACAAGACGTCAAGAGCAGTGTTACTGAAAGTTCGACAAGTACGCGCAAGTTTGGCAATTACGGCCTTCCCCTTGGGTTCGCTGTGGATCTCACGGAAGATGGCAAGTTGCACCTCGATGATGGCCAAGGATCGGTGCATCTTGCGCAACAGTAGCTCCTGGCAGCGCAAATGTAAATTTGTTGAAAGGAACCGTAACTTGAACTCCGACCTCAAGAGGCGAGGCTCATCAGGATCGTGATAATCCTCATAGTATAATCCTTTTTGCCAATGGTCCAAAAACCCTTATAATACTATGGAATGTAATAGCATGGTCCTGGCTTTTCCCTGATGGGAGGATCACCATGGGCGTGACAGATGCAGACAGTGGTAATTTCTACGATACAGCCAAGAAAAGAACTTTGTGTAGGACCCTTAATTGCCTTTTTTTATCCACTTTCGGGAGTTCTGATTGGAGGAATCTGAGCTATCTTACTCGCCTAGCTAGTGCGCCGGACCCGAGAAAGCGAAACATTCGAAAATACATATCCAAAGGCGAGCATGAGCGCTTGAGCAGTTTGAACATTGTATGCATGATGCTCGCTGTATCTGACTTAGTAGTATCATTCAAGTTCGAGAACAATCAACGTCGTAGACTCGTAGGGTCACTCAAATCGAAACAAGCTTATAGCTTTCATCTTCAGCACAAATCAATGACTACCTGGTTACATCTTAGGCTAAACAACGGTGACATTGGTAGTTATTAATAACTGTGTGTCTCGAGATGTAATTCGCAATGGAATCACGCAACGAAACCACTGCTAGCACTCGAATCCACATACTGTCTCCTCACCGCCAAAAACCCAGGCAGTACTTTGGACACTTCCATCCATCTCTTCCTGTACGTGGAAATGTCTTCCTCCGACTCCTCATTCTGTGTTTCCTCCATGTAGTCCGCACTCCAGATTGAAGTGACCACGTCCAACCGGGGGCAGATTTCGCTTAGAAAGGCTGCGACCGAGAGTGGAAATTTGATCTTGGAGGTGACAAAGTCAGCACTCCGACAATGGTCATTAATCCCATCGCTTCGACGCGATGGCGAAATCAACTCAGTTGGCTCTTCAATGTCGCTGAAGTCTACTGTGAGCGCAAAGTTAGCGAGTGAGGCGCAGCGGGAGAGAAGTGTGATTAGTCCTCGGTGTGTCACTCCCGTTTCTGTCCCCCAGCCCAATGACGTATTGAAGGAGAGGTCGGTTAGCTTTGGCCAGTGTTTTGTCAGTGTGTTGATTGCGTTGTCGTCCAAAAATATATTGCATATCAGATCAAATGTGAAATGTTCGACATTAGGGAGTGCGAGAAGTGGTTCGAATGTGGACAGAAAAATTTGAGGACGATTAATGATACGAGAGGCAGGGCCAAGAACGTATCGCCAATCATCGATCCCAGAGGTCAATGCCATATGGGAGAACCGCTGCGAATCACAAGCGTTGAGTAGCGCAGCGAAAAAGAGAGAGAGCATGTCTGTGGTAGGTGTTATGTCCAAGGTGAGGGACACTCCTTGCAGCTTGAAGCGCGCGACTTTCAAGAGGGATGTCAAGGCTGACAATTCATTGTCAACAAGTCCCAGTGCCAGGAACTCGAGAGATTGGAATGTGGGTGGTGTGAGATAGGGGATTACATTCTCCAATTGTAGATGACCACAGAGTCGCCCTGAGAGTTTGGTCAAAGAGGGAAGTTGGGAGAGGTTGATGATGGCGGATTTATCGAGTGCGTGGAGTTCGAGTTCAAGTGATCGCAGTGAACGCAGGTGCAAGAAAATCTCAGACAGGCTTGTCTGATCTTCATTCTTGATTTGGATTCTGTCTTTTACAATGTGGAGGTTTTTCAACGACGGACACCTGGTCATTAGGTGTGTTGAGATCTGGGATGACCGCAGGACAAGATACGGCAGTTGGAGGTAGACCAGAGAGCGGGGAAGTAGCGGCTCCAGGAGTGGCAGAAATTTGTCGGCTGGATTTTTCCAGGAGAGGGTTTTGAGATTTGGGGTAAGCGGACCGCCTCCTAGGGGCTGGGACAATGTAATGATGACATTATCGTCCAGTGAAGAAGTACAGTCAAGGCGAAGGGATCGTATCCGAGAAGAGTATCTGAAGAGAAGTTCCCAGTCGCTGCGGGACATGGCCCGCCGGAATTTCTGAATCCCAGATCAATGAGTAATATGGTCATAAAATCGTCATCTGGGAACATACGATCATCCCACCAGGGTAATCACTCGTCCATAGGTCCGTCGGAAGACATTGGACGAGATACCTGATCGAAAGCAGGTCCTCCCACAGGATATCCAGAGCAACTTTATTGAATGTTCGACAAGTGCGCGCAAGCCGGGCTAATGTGGCTTTTCCCTGCCAGGGGGATTTGTACAAGCTGAATCGAGGTTCATTGCAGACTTGCTGGAAAATGGCACGTTGCATTTCTTCGATGGTCAGGCAACGGTGCATCTTGTGTATGACAATCCGAAAGGACCCCGGAATAAACAGCCGCCGGGAATCAAAAATAAAATACCCCTGACTCCAGACCTGACTACTTGCCTCACGATCGGAGCGTCTGGAAAAACCGGATATTGAATTGGGTGCCAGTGTCGAGCCGACTCGGCGCCCACTTGTATACCCATTGTCTCAGGATTCAGTTTATGGACATGTTGCGTGTCCATTATTCGATCGTCCGAATTTCATGTCTCGGATCTTCCCTTCAGGTTTGACCCGCTGACCGTAGCTTCCATCTAGCTGTCGCTCGCCTAGTCGCGAGGTAACAAACTCGCTACATATATATACGACAGAGTCACTGGGCCTGACTTGGTAAATCGCCACCGTCACAGTGATACATTCGGTGTAGATCTGCCGAAACTCGGATCTTAGCGTCATGCATCTAACCCGAATTGTTTGGATTATATCACTATAAGAGAGAGGGACCATCTGCTAATGGGTAAGCATATGACCCCCGCTTCTGCCATCATTACCACTGCCATGTCTTTGTGCAAGCTCCCTTTCCTGGTCTTGTCGTCGATATCCTTTTACTCAGCCCTCGACCTTCCATCCCCTGCTGGTCCCGAAGACACAATAATGGTGGCATCTACGCAAGAGCGAGCATGGAGATATGCTGGGTTACCTTGTAACTTGTTTCTCAAGGTCGCTTTGTGAAAGTTGTCGATTCCTATCAAGTACTTACCCATTCAATTAGAGCACGACATGGCTAGCTACCATGGCGGAGTCGGCAGTCATCCTCGGTGCGCTGCCGGGAATCCCAGGCTCGTCCAGCCCCACTGCGGCGATCCTAAAGGCGCTCGGGCCTGGAGAAGCAAGCAAACTGACCGCACCGTTCTTCCTCGGTACGCTGCTCATCATGACGGGGGGGTTCATCCGCGTGAATTGTTACCGGGAATTGGGTCAATTCTTCAAATTCGAGCTGTGCATCCGCAAGGAGCACAGATTGATTACGACTGGTCCATACGCTGTGGTCCGTCATCCGAGCTATACGGGTCTGTTGATGTGTATCGTTGGGTCGAGTATCGTGTATGGTAGTCCTGGGTCGTGGCTGCGCGACTCGGGTGTTTTGCGTGCGGGGTGGGTCAGAGCGGTGCTCGGGAGTTGGTGTTTGATCATGGGCGCGTCCGTCCTTACGCTGATTCGTCGGTCGACCGACGAGGATCGCTTTTTATCGGAGAGATTCAGGAATGAGTGGGAAGGGTGGGCGAGGAGGGTGAGATACAAACTTGTGCCGTTCGTCTATTAGGAACATTTTTCGGTCAACTTTCAAGCAGTATACAAAGGGACACTCTAGGATACGATTAAGGCTCGGTTGGCTTTCTGTCGAGTCTCATCATTAAATGACAAGCTACGAACTTGACGACAAGTGAGACATCTGAACAGTAGTGCGGTCATCGGGATTAGCATTGCACTGCAACAAGCAGACGCTTGAGAGTGAAGAAGCGTGACATTGTCACGGTGTTCGATCGAGGGGAGGCAGGATCTCGTAGAGAGATGAACGCGGAGCGGTGACGAGATCACAGGCAGCTTTTGCAAGTATACGTACGACTAGTTGGGAATCGTGGCCAGCCATCAATCTGGTATATGTTGCGTGACAAATGAGTAGCGACAGGATGGTGTCGTCTGGGTCAGGTTTATCAACTCCGGAAGTGATCCGAACTTGAAAACTGATTTAGATAAGAAACATATCAACGGACGCAGGGTCGGCGCGGGCTAAGAGTACACTGTGGGTTTACGTTCGGAAGATACAGCAGGAACGGCTAATAATTTTTGTCTTTCGCGCGCTCCATTGCTGTAAAGAAACGGTTGGCAGCTTGGACAAAAGGTAGGTATGGTTGGGCGCACGATTGTAATGTAGGAGCTTTTCGATCAGATCGACGTGTGTCAATACCATACGTCGACAACAATATCTCTTCAATTGTAATTCGTCAAGAGCATCACTGTAGTTCGCCATGAGGATTGAATAACTAGATTAGAGAAGATTTAGAAGAATAATGAGTGCGAACCCTTCGCTCGTGTCATTGGCAAGCAGCTCTAGGTATGCGTTCCACTTGTCACCGATGATTTTTCCACATGTGAAACACCTGACTGGAATGATCTACTCGATAATCATTAAAGTGCAGAGGTGAGGATAGGTATATAAACTTACCATGTCGAAGATGGTGTGAAGACGACTTACAGACCTCAATGCATTGCAGACTCAGAGTGGACTAGTCACATGGCCAATTGTGGACGCGTGTGCACGTGATTGACATACCAAGAACCTTGATCGCGTTCAACGTTTGTCGTCACCGTGTACAACGACGAGCTCAATATGAGCAACGAGTTTGAGCTGCAAGATGAGCTACAGTCTCTCCAGGACGCTTCCTCGTACGAGATACCCAACGAACACGACATACACGAGACAGAACCGGGGCCATTACTACAACGTACGTTCACGTTCAATTACTTGTGTAAATCCCCGACAACCGTTTTACAGATGCTGTCGACCGAACCGCACGCAATTCAGATGTCATCGCCGAGCCCGAGATATTCGACATCTTTCGTAGCCTGCTCAAACACGCCGATGCTGTCCCTGGTGCACTCATGAGCAAGCTCCTGGACTCGGTCGCGTCGGGCTTCAATACCCAAATAGACGCTGCCACTAGAGACTCAAGGGAGGAAGATCAGCAGGTTATCATGGCACATAAAGTGCCTCTGGAGATGTATGCCTTTCTCCTCCACTGGTTTGTCTCTGCCGCAGAAAAAGTTAAATCGAGGGGCGAGGACGATGGACCGCAACCACAGCCGAAGGGCCGTCGTGGCAAAGGTGGAAAAGCGGGGGGCTCACGTGCTGCAGCAAAGGCTGCGGAGGCTTGGAGTTGGATGGGCCAGATACCGGGAATGCTCGAACTGTTCTCCAAGGCAATGAAGCTCAAGACTCACCGTATTTGGATGACAAGTCCGGAAAGAGACGCGTTCATAAGGTGCTCTTCTGCATTGATTCGTACCAATATGATAGTAACTTCTCACCAGTTGTCTCACTCGCCCGGCATACCACATCGCAGAGAGCGAGCAATATATGAAAGACACTTCCATTAAAATGAACGTCTACAAGGTCATCTGTATCGCGGTCAAGAACCACGGCCACGCGGTTGTTGCACAGATCAGTATCATGCAATCACTGCAGTATTACGAACATCTCTCTGAGCCAATGGCAGAGCTCCTGTCTTTCCTCGCCAAAGACTTTGATCATGCTCAGCTAGGAGATGAGATCTTACGCGAGATTGCTGGCATGGCGTTCAGCGCACAAGATACGAAGGGTCCCAGGGCCTTTTCGCGCTTTCTGGTCAAATTCAGTGAAGAGTCGCCGCGGTCAGTCCTCAAGCAGATCAGTCTTCTTCTGGAACATCTAGACTCCGAGGTATGTGCCCGCATCTTTCGACCGTCGTTACTGCTGAACATCCAACTAGTCATATCCAATGCGCATGGCGCTCGTCGAAGTCATCGGCTCCCTCATACGCGAACTATCCAGTTCAGAAGATATGAACAACGACTCGACGCAAACTCACAAACAGCTTAGTGGGCTGTTTGACCTTCTTATATCCCGCACACTCGACCTGTCTTCATACGTCCGCTCCAAAGTTCTCGCAACCTTCTCGAAGCTATGCGATCTGCGTGTTCCGTTCCCGAAGCAGCGACTCAAGATTACGAGACACGCCGTGGCGATGTTGGAAGACAAGGCATCAACTGTGCGCAAGTCGGCGGTGGCGTTGTTGACCAAGCTTGTACTAACCCATCCATGGGGGCTCATGCATGGCGGCCCTCTGAACCTCGAGAAGTGGCAGGGTTATTATGAAGAGGTGGCGGCTAAACTGGAAAAATTGGAAGATGCCGTTGGCAAGGCCGTTGAGCGGGAGGAGGTCGGGGAAGAGAGCGAGGGAGAAGACGACCACGACA
>JBBPMD010000369.1:0-26972 GCA_038090095.1 Zangia roseola
CCTATGATCAGTCATCCATCATTCCTTATCGTCCAATGGGATTAATAGTAGGAATGGTACGACGCTTATATAATTATTACATAGCCACACATGTACTTGTATATAAACCATGCAATCAGCGCCAGTAGACTCTAACAAAGTTTACTTGGAGATTACTTCTTCTACTGTTTGAGCAACAGCTCCATTACCACTTCCACTACACATTTGCTCAACTTTAGAGTGTTTGTTTCAAAATCATTCATCGCAACGTGATTGCCTTGCAACTGAACCGCCTTGTTCTCGAAGATGCCCAGGATGAATGTCGTGCCGCGGATGAATTCGTGGGGAATATCTGCTTTACCATTAGGCGGAGCGGTTTCTCAGTTGATCACTGGCATGAGCAGGCCACGGGAGAGTCATATTTGCCCCACGGTGGGGCAAGCGGTCAATTAGGTGCGGGAACATATTTCTCTGACATTCGGGCTAGAGGTAATACTACTTCTACAGAATCTGTGACCTCTTGGCCCGGGGCCCTTGAAGTAGTGCTGGATTGATCCCACCTTTAAAAACCGTATTAGTATCGTCAATGTACTTCAGATGTATTCTAAGTTGATTGTGCTTCTTTACATAATACGAGTAGTAGTCGCACGATGGGTACGTCAATCATTGATCATCGTTGCCGAGTCAGACACATCGACAATGGGGCCAAGCAGTTCCCCGACAGCCGACTCTGACCACCACCACATCACCATTGCACCCTCCTCCCCATCCCTCTACCTCCCACTTCCTCATAGCCGACTTCATAACACCTCCGTTGTCCTACTCGGTTCCTCGGTCCAGACCGCTGTCTCCCTCACCTCCCCCACATGTATCGCGCGGGATCTTGCCCACACACATGCACAACCGTTGCATTCACCAATGCTGCTACGTCGCACCTGCTACCACGGCTCCCAAATCCAGACCCACCACCTCCTACACCTCCCCCACATTTATCACACAGGATCCTGCACACATGCACGCACAACCGTCGCATTCGCCAACGCCACTACATCACACCTGCCACCACGGTTCCCCAATTCAGATCCACCGTTTCCTTCACCTCCCCCACATTTATTACACGGGATCCCGCACACACGCGCTCGCCAACCACAACCATACTATCGACATACTATCTAGTATTCAGGCTCGCAGCCTGGCTCGCATCCAACATCAGGAGCCGGAAACAATCCAATTAGACACTGAATTGTAGTATGTACTATGTGTATACTTTACATAGTACGACACACATGTAGTTACAATGTACATACTGAATTTTTGAGTCCGAGTGACCCACTCGAGCCCAGCCTGTTGCAGAATGTACAAATGGTAATAATTGTGTAATGTTTTGCCGACATTGTGTAAAGCTACCAGAAGCTCTGACAGACTTGGACAGAGCCCCACAGGCTGTCCCAAAATGGGACAGCCTGTGTCTCAGCTGGGATACTGGGGCCTCGGCTAAGTTCGAGGGTCGGTTTGCTGATGTAGTAGGAGTTTTGAGTGACTTTTAGGGAAGGATGTGTACTGAGCAGTATGTGACAATCTTGGAGCAAGGGTTGACAGAAATCATAGAGGAATTTGAAATTTCACAAGATGACATTATTTTTCAATAACATGGTGATACTAAAAATACCTTTAGAAAAGCTTAGACATAGTTTGAAGAGTAAGGAATTAAGCTTTTGGATTGGTCTACATAGTCTCCAGACCTCAATCTCATTGAACATACTTGGGTTCACCTCCAGAGACATCTTTTAGCTTATGAAAGTGCTCCTAAAGGAGTTCATCAATTATGGGAGAGGCTAGTAGAGGAGTGGGTGAGAATTTCTATAGAAGAGTATCACAATTGGACTGAAAGTATGCCTAGAAGGTTTGGAGCAATTATCAAGGCCAAAGGGGGTCATACCAAGTACTAGATACCTAGATTTGGATAAAGTCAAAAAACTGTCCCAATGAGTGATGATTTTGAAATGACTGTCATTTCATCAAGTCATATCTGAATTCTTTGAGACCTAGCCCAATAGAGAGCCAGGAGCAGGTACTATATTTCATACACTTACATATTTGAATAGGGGCTAGTGGGTATTGTGCTTTATTGCATTTGGTGAAAAACATACAAATATTGGGACAGTTTTTTGAGCCACTGTAAGTAACACTGGTAGCAATGTCTGACTTGAGTGGACAACCTGGATGCTGTAGAATCCTATAAAAGGATGGGCTGTAGAGTACTGTAAGTCACTGTAATATTAGGTGTTACGAACATGCCTGTAACCCCTATCTTCTTCAAAACCTATGAACAATCCCCTATTCATACAAACACTTATGACTTTTCTTACTTCCTTACTTTCTAGGTCACATGACTAACACATGCCTACATCATGCCAAACCTATGCTTGGAACTCAATCTGATTGGCTGCCACACAAAGCACAGCCTATGAACTCATCATCCAATCAGATATGATCCACCTCACATGATCACTCTTCCATTCCTGCACAGCAATAAGGCTGTACACTTCTCTTTTATTCTATGACATTCTATGACATTCCAACCAATAGCGGAATGCTCTCTTATCTTTACCCTATGCCCTATACCAAATAGATACAAACACATGTACGAGTATATATACCATGAATACTGAAACAAACAACCAAATGATAAGGGCTGAGTGTAAAGTGGAGTGTGAGAAGAATGTTCTCAATCAAGTGGTTTGAGTGTAGAAAGCCAAGTAAACTTTGATGGTCTACTCTGGCGTTGATTGCATGGTTTATATACTACTACATGTGGGGCTGTGTATTTATTACATAAGCGTTGTACCATTCCTACTATTAATCCTATTGGATGATAAGGAATGATGGATGACTGATCATAAGGTTTGGTTCCTTGATGCTGATGCGTCAGGTAACCATGAGGCATGTCATAATTGATGTGGCAGGAGAATGTTCCTTGATGGAAACGTGTACTGTTTCTAACCACGATCGGATCTGTGATATATTAAAAGAGTGCTGTTCAGGCTGTGTTAATGTGGCAGCCAATCGGAGTATGTTTCAAGAACAGCCTTGACATGAGGCAATAATTACGTAAGTGTTTGGTCTAAAACCTTTGAGGGTTGAAGACTTGAGCGTTCATCTTTGGTTTTGTGTCATGAGGTTGGAAGAAGATAGGGGCTAGATGTGCATCCATAACAAATACATCGGCCAGTAAACTCATCAAAGTTTACTTGGTCTCTACTGCCAAACAACCCCTCTGCCTTGAGCACTTTCTTGTTCCACTTCCACTAGTCTTATGCTCTCGCTTAAAGAGTGTTTGCTTCATTAGGATAGTAGCAATAGCTACCTGTAGAGTACTGTAAGTCACTAAAGAGGACTATTGTACTCTACTGTGCAATGTATAGCTGATTAGGTAAGTGGTGACTGTACCACCACATCTCAACTGTAATTCCAACACTCTCCCTCAATCAAGGATATGATGGATAAATGAATGGATGGATGAATGGAAACATCAAAATAATAAAGGAGTGAAGAGATACCTATGATGTGTTTCCAATAAAAGGATGAGTCCTTTTGAGTCCATGGTGAATGCAACATTAGTGGTTCTCAGACCTCTAGTAAAGTTATTAGTCAGTGCACTAGTCAATGGATTAGTGCATCCAACTAGCTACATACACTTTCAAGCTGATGTTCAAACTCCACTCAGACATGACCATAGCACAGCATGTTACCATTTTTGGATGATGTCACGGAAACAGCAGCATCAAGAGTCTGAGACACTGCATATTTCCTAATTAAGCCATGCAAATTAAAATAGTGTTCAATCTCTGCTTGGATACAAGATTTACATAGCCAAAAAAGGAGGGATCTTTGGCTTTTGGGAAGCCTGAGGTTGGGTGGATGGAGAGGCCAAGCAGGACAATCCTGATGCAGTGCAATCTTTCAAAGTCCTGGGCATTGCTAGCAGTAGTGACAAGGATGCAAAGACCACACACAAGCTTACTGCTTTAGTCAGCACTTGAAACTGCTGAGATCAAGCCGAGATCACAAGATTTGGCTGCAAACTAGTCATACACTAATCAACGAAGTTCCCGCCTCTGAGACACGCTATTGGTCGCGACGCGGTACGCTCGAGCGGTTACCCGATATGGTAAGTCGCGGCTCGGCTAATGCCTTCGTGGCTGGCTGATGCGCGCGATCTGCTCTGCTCGTGTCCTGGTGCGTTCTGTCAGTCTCAGGTGAGTACTGACCACTTTTCTGGCTCTTTTAGGATCTCTGTGATGCCTCTAAAGCATCTGGAGTGGTCTTGAAGAGACCATGTCACGAGGTAAGCGATCGTGCTTCCTCGACACTGATCGACTTTTCTAGGTCGCGATTTCAGTCGGCCTCGTCGACGCGGTGGATTAGGATGATGTATGGGTCGTCTGGAATGATGTGGGAGTAGTGTGGATGGCACTGGTACGTTCGTCTCGGTCTTGTCTTTATTCCATTCAAACTGACCGTTTTGACCAGCTAGCAGACGCGTTTCGAGTCGTATCGACTCGTGGCGTGCGCTGCTCGTTGCGCCATCAACTGGGAACCTTCTCCCATCGTGTCCAATTCGGTTCGACGCGATACGGCGCTGCAATTCGCTGCCGTCGCTCCCTGACTTCGCCTCGACCACCTCTAGGCTTCCTGGACCTCTATCTCGACATAGCGCGCTTGGATCAGCGACGCGCTCGTCCTGGCTGTTGCTGGGGCTTATCCAGTCGTATTCGAGTCGATTCGCATCGTTTCGACCCTGCGCGTTGCGCCCGATCTCGTCCGACTTCGTTTCCACCCTCTCCTGGTCACTTGGACCTTCAACTCGACTCGACGCCTTCGTTTTGACGCCGGATGCTGTCGTCTCGCGTTCAGGGCCTTCCAATAGCCTCTGATGGCCTTCTGGTACGCTCTCCTCATCGCTTGGACGCTGATTCGTACAGCTCGAATCGACTTTCCTCTCTCCCTCGAGCTGGACTCGTCCTCGACTTGGCGCGTTCGTATCGCCATCGGGCTCGCCTGTCTCGATGCTGGGGGCCTCTGGGGCACTGGTAGGATCGTCTGGTATGTGCGCTTCGCCTTTGGCTTGCGCGTTTTCGTTTGGTACGTCCACCTCTCCTTTACCTCCTCCTGGGCACTGATCTCAAGGTAGCGTCTTCATGTCGGCGACGCGCTCGGTTCTGACGTGCTGGGGACGTTCCAGGTGAGTGGGGAATTCGACTGATGCGGCCGTTTCGTCTTCCAGATCGTTTATTTCATCTGGACCGGTCTGCTCGCCCTCTCCCGCTCCCGCGCGACTATCTCGACGTTGCGCCTTCGTTTCGACGAAGCGCTCGTCCTGGTCGCTTCCAGGGCGTTCCATGGGACTTGGGGTGTCATATGGTGTGGCCATTTCGCTGCGTCGGTCGTCCAGAGGCTCTGGGACGTCTCTAGGTGAGTTCTCCCCCTCTTTCTGCTTCAACCGCTCTTAGAGGCGATCCGCTTTCATCCGCGGCTTCGTCGGCTTCGTCTTGGCGTTCCCGACACTGCGTGATCGACGTTCTTCGTCGTCACCTCCGCCCGTCACCCGCTCGTCCTCGCCCGACACTCTCGACAACCTCACCTCGACCCTTTCGACCCTCGACTCAGCTCTCCCTGTCCACCTGCTCTCTGCTGCGTCAGGCGGCTCTGGAGGCACGTCTGGATGACGCTCGTCGTCACCCGTCATGTCTGCAGGGTCCTCTGGTCGGTCTGCGGGGGTTCTTGTCTCTGCCGTGTCGTGGCTGCGCGGCGTGTGCGCGCTATCCGGCGATATGAGCAGTGCGGTTGGCTCGTCATTGTCGATCTGCGGGCTAGGCTTGACTGCTGTCGACTCTCCGTCCTGTGCGCCAGCATCGTCGGTCATCTCTGGACCATATTGCTCTCCCTCGAGCGACATGCTGGGTGCGCGGGAGTCGGGTGTGGCTGCGTCAATGGACGCGCGTGTAGGGGAAGTCGTAGTCGTAGTGACTGGGAATAGTAGTGGTAGCGAGCTGTCCACTGGCGTCGTAGGCTCAGCGCGCTCTGCATTTGAGTAATGTGTGAGATCGATTATATCGTCTCGTTGTGTCCGGGGCTGGACCGCGGCTGCGCGAGGGACTTCCGTGGTCGCGCATTTGCCGGCTGTCGTCCTTCCGCCCTTGGGACTGGGTAATGGGATTGATAGTGTGAGATCAATAATAGTATTGTCTCGTAGTGTCCCGGGCTGGACCGCGGCTGCGCGAGGGACTTCCGAAGTCGCGCATTTGCCGTCTGTGGTCCTTCCGCCCTTGGGACTTGGTGTGAGCTCCTCGAGGGTCATCCAGTCGTTATCGACCTCTTCTTCGACGCTTTCTATCGTCCGGAGCTGGACCGTGGCTGCGCGATGGACTTCTGTGGTCGCGCTTCCGCCATCTGTCGTCCTTCCGCTCGTGGGATGTCTTGATAGGCGTTCGTGAGGGTTAATGGTGGCTGCGCGAGGGACTTCCGAGTCGCGCGCCTGTCTGGTGAGGTTTTCGAGTGCTTCAAGTCCATTCGACTGCTGGCGTGGTGTGTCGAACCGTCCCGCAAGGTAGTTGAAACATTCCCGCGCTGTAGCATAGTGTCGAAATTGCTTGGAAATGGAGTTGGGGACCGTGCTCTACTGTGCGATGTATAGCTGATTAGGTAAGCGGTGGCTGTACCACCACATCTCGACTGTAATTCCAACAGATGCCTGCTCTTGACGGTCCACGCAACGTAGAAAGGGTCCTTATGGCTTGAATAGGACATCGGTAGTTCTTCTAATCAAAATTTGAGGGCGAGGCTTTCATGTGATTGCAGCGTTCGGCTCAAGTCGGCGTCGAGTCAGCTCAAGCCGAGAATCTGGAGCCGGGCATGCGAAAAGCCGAGTTGCCGGCTAAGCGCGGATAGCCAGCGACTCGGCTATGACTCAAGCCGGCTTGGAGCCGTAGCTGCGGGAGCCTCGGCTAATGAAAAGGACTGGTTTGCTGATGGGACTGTTTTGCCGGGACTGGTTTGCTGATCGGCTGACGTAACGCTGTGCGGGACTGTCGCTTTCCTGGTCCTAGATTCGCTGACCTGTCAGTGTCACAGTCTTAGGTGCAAATATGTAGAATTTGCCGACAAGCCAGTGTAAGATTTCATGCTCCGACTGGTCCTGTCACATTGGTGTGCTCATCATACCTCTGAAGTTATCTCGATGATTGTAATAGATCCATAACCTGTAGGACATCGAAAAAATGTCCTACATCATCCAAAGTATCTCTAGTACATCCCAAGTGAAAAGTAAAAAATTAAACCTAGTACTTGTCTTTTCCGAGTACCCACTTGAATGCTCAGATTTGGCTGTCCAGCCTATTAGATCACTAACAGACTCTTTGCTCGTCAATTTTTCATCAAACAAAATAGATCAGCATCTCAATTACACTTATACCATCCTAGAAGTAACATAAGAAGGCTCCCATGTGATTGTTGCGCATACTACAATATTGCTGTTTGCATCTCTGTGTCAATTTGCAACTCCGGTGCAGTGATAGTACGTATCATGCGACTTGCACTTGAATCTCCATTCCGAGTCGCCTGCCGTCCGTCTTATTGCCCTCGACTCATTTATTGAGCATCTTCATGGCCGCCTATAATAACCCGATCTCGCTTCCGAGCTTCATATCCATACGCCCTCAGTGCTCAGTGACCTGCCCGTCGAACGAAACTTTATTATGCCTGGGACCCTTCAGTGGATGTCAATTCGGAAGACAAAGCCTAGCGAAAGTGGTTCGAATCATGAAGTCGAAGAGAAACAAATCGTGCAAGTTGAACCAGTTGTCGATACACCACTGCCAGTGGGTCCTGGTGGGCTCACTCTCGAGGAAGGTATGTCTTTGCAACCTTCTCTCGTTTTGGTTCAAACGATGCTTCGGCTGTAGATGCTGCTGGCGGACTCGGCCGTCACTTGGGCGTCACATCCTGCACGCTTCTCATCGTCGGGAGCGTCATTGGCACGGGCGTCTTCTCGACACCCTCCTCGATTTTGAGCGGAGTGGGCTCTGTCGGGGCGTCGATCATGCTCTGGGTGCTTGGATTCTTACTGTCCTTTTGTGGGCTGTTCATTTGGCTTGAATTCGGGACGATATATCCCCGAAGCGGCGGCGAGAAGGTTTATTTGGAAGCCGTCTATCACAAGCCAAAGTATCTTGCGACCGCCGTATTCGCCACAATGTCCATCCTACTTAATGTTGATGCGAGTGGTTGTATCGTAAGTGGTTGTCGGGCGTACACGTGATATTGTGTCTAATCGATCTTGATCTCTGGCGGGCAGGGCTTCGCGAGCAAGTAAGCCGCATGCTAGGACCTTGATGTGAGGCGTGGTTTGACGTGGTTCTAGTATCCTTGTTTCAGCTGGAATGGTCGCAACGACTTGGTCCGAGCGTGGTATCGCCGTTGGAGGTACGTTTCACCAGTCCCTATCAGACATGAAATAGGCTAAATGTAGTCTTAAGTAATTGTATTCGTGGTACTCCTCCATGGTTTCGCACCTCGCGCTGGTGTATATATTATGAACGTGAGCATACTCCACGTTTCAATTCCTGCTCACATCCCTGTTTACGAGTTATTATTTCAGTTACTCGCAGTGTTCAAAATTGTCATTCTTTTATTTGTCGTGATAACAGGCTGGGTCGTGCTCTCCGGCAAAACCCGTATCGTTGATCCTGGGGCTAACTTCAACGATGCGTTCGCCGGTAGCTCACATAATAGCAGTGATGTGAGTGTTCATTATCAATGATATCCAGCAGGTGAAGACAACAAAGTACAGTATGCGACAGCGATGTTTAAAGTGCTGTTCGCATACACTGGCTGGTCCAGCGTCAACACCGTGCTCAATAATGTCAAAAATCCAATACGGACGCTGAAGATTGCAGGACCCCTCGGCCTTGCTATCTGTGCTACGCTCTACATCCTCGCCAACATCGCGTATTTCAGTGCATCAACCAAGGTGCGTTGATTATCACACGGTTTACATGCCTTGATGCCATCGATGTGGTGATTAGGCAGAGATCGAGGCTTCCGGAGTGACTGTGGCAGCCTTGTTTTTCCAAAATGTATTTGGAACAGCCGCGGAGCGCGCCTTGAGTGTTTTTGTCGCACTAAGGTAGGCCGCGTCTAGTTTTCCGCCGCATGGCTGACTTTGTCGGTGAAACTCAAATTGCAGTGCGCTAGGAGTGAGTTTTCCCATATTGACGAAATATCTTACTGAGGTTGCCTTAGAGTGTTATGACTAACGTATGTCGTGGGGTGCTTAGCCGTTAGTGTCGGTTCTAATCCACATACACAGGCCTTTTCTGCTGCTCGTGTTAAGCAAGGTAAGCACAAGTATCCTCCTTTTTTCTCGCGACAGATTTCAGCGACCAGATTCATTTTGGCAGAACTCGCCAAAGAGGGTATCCCTCTCCCATTTGGGAACAGGTTCTGGGCGTCAAATTGGCCCACCGGAAAGACCCCTTTACCTGCGCTTATTATTCACTTGATTGTCTCGGTGAGTGAAGTCTTATTTGCGAGGAGCATGCGCATCAATTTGCGAGTATAGGTCATCATGATACTCGCGCCACCCGTGAATGTTGTGTATCCCTTTATATTAGATGTCCAAGGCTATCCTACTCAGATTGTCAACTTCTTTATCGTTGTTGTACGTCTTTTCCCAGCACTTTCTTGTCAGTTTGACGACTGCTGCACAGGGACTCTTTTGGTTGCGCCGGAGGAGTCCGAATATTCATAGACCATTCAAGGGTATGCAACCCGAGCGCTGAGAGGAGGTGATGCTGATCCATATGAGCCAGTCTGGTTGCCTTTGGCGGTCTTTTACCTCGCTGCAGCCGTATTTCGTGGGTGTCGCCTTTCATGATGTCTGACTCGGGTGCTCATATTGGACATCTGGCAGTTTTGGTTGCACCATATCTACCCCCAACCAACGGGGTCGGAGACACGCCTCCTCTTCCATACTACTTGTGCGTCACATCTCATTTCCTTGATTCCGATATGGCATGCTGCGACTCGAGCTGGGCGCTGATGATGTCGCAAATGTTAGGTACTGCCTAGTCGCCATTGGGGTGCTATTGGTCGGGGTCGCTTATTGGGCCGGATGGCGTGTCCTGTTACCCAAGATAGCTGGGTACGAACTCGAACCACGCAAGGAGACTCTCGAAGATGGAACCGTCGTGACCGTGGTACGTCTCAACGAACTTGAACATGCGAATATGCGGGCCGTTTCTGATCCGTACATTGTAGTTTTCGCGGAAGAAGGTTTTGTGAATACGTTGAACACTGGCACCACCACAGCTCTTGTTTTATGAGAAGTGTATCACTATTTATGAATTCCCACTATGTGCGCTATCTATTTTCTTGGCCTGATTCGGGATATCATCGGATTGTGGCGATCAAAGTGACCTGACTGCACCCATCTTTCGTAGCTGGGAAAGTCTGATACGTCTCTAGTTTGCGGCGTATCCTTTATGTACTGGTCCCTTGGTACACGTAGAGGGAGAACGTAGAACCGACCGTGTAAATGACCCGCTCACTTGACCTGGTTGCACATGGAATCTGCTTCTCAGCTGGCAATTTAAACCGTTGAGACGTTGTTCTGGCAAACCTCAGACTGGACATTGCGGCGGGGCAACCACCATCGGGTTGTTCGAACATATAGCTTTTATACGTGCAGCAATTCCGCGTGTCGATGTGATGGAGTGAACACTGCCCAATCTGACGCAGTGCAAAACAGCATCTAGTGGCCGCCGCTGAGCGCTGAGCATTGAGGGAAAAGCCCGTTTACATCTTCTCACAGTGGACACACTCAAAGGCGGGTGTTCTCCCGCGAGACTGGTCACTTAAATCAGCGCGCTCTGATTCGGTGGGTATTTGAATGGTCAGTTGATCGGACAGAATGACGGAAACAAGTGTGGGTGAGCGCTTGGCCCTGGCCCCCGCCCATGGAGCATCGCCGCCACTTATACTATCTATATTGCCCGACGGCGTATATAACACGCCAGAGTCGAGGGTCACCGGTCACCCGCCCGGTCCCATCGCATCCTGATCCTCAACTGATACCACGCCCTCCTTATCGCCATGTCCCAAAGACTCACGTTCACGACGACGTGCGTGCTCAACACGACGGTGTCCAATGCGAGCGATGCCATCTATTACGATATCCAGACGCCCGAGTGGGAACCTCATTTAACCACTGTGCGGAGACTCGACTCGCGTATGGGGATGTACGACCTCACGGGGAGCATTCGGAACGAGATCAAGCCTGTGGCGGTGAGCTTGTACGGCAGTGAATTCGAGCCAGAGGAGCAGTGGATCAAGAGGGTCAATGGAACGAAACCAGGAGAAAGGTATGTACAACTATGTTTGCGTTCGCCTTGTTGGTTGTGTCATGCAAGGCTAACATGAGAATCAGCCGGTGGCAATTCGATGGCGGGGATGGTAATGCTTTCGCATGGGGGGTGGCAGGTGGGCATTTGGAAGTAAGCATGATGGACATCGTCGTGGCAGGTCGTTAGACTGACGGAAGGATAGCTTCACAGTGCGGAAGCAGGGGCAAAGATGAAGCGACCGCTTGCAACATTTTACCAACACAAGCGGTACTTCATGGTAGGCATGATCTCGGAACACGCGTACGTGGAAATCGACAACTCAGTCGTCGAGTCGGTGGATGCCATTATACGTTCGTATAATTTAGGGTTGATTCTGAGGAAAGATAAACTAACGTAACTCTTGGAATAGTCTCGTTGCTGGTCGTCGAGCGGAAACGAAGACTGGGGACTCTGGCGTAATGTTGTATTCGATCTCTCAGACAGGCTCTGTAGGACCCATTTAGTTAGCGAACCATAACGATGTCTAATTTCTTACATTTCAAGTTGGCCGCCAGCCTTCGTATTGAGCGTCCTCGATCAGAAAATCGTACCAGAACTTGACAATGGGAGCTGTGCTCAGGTGCCAAAGAGCATGTGCATCCAGGACGCGACCAAAGGGTGGAAAGTCGAAGAGCTCGAGCGCGGTTGCGGCTGTTGTCAGGAGCACAAAAACGCCGGATTTGTAAACGTGCCGTGGATAGGAAGCCTTGGGTGCGTAGGGGAATCGTTGGAAAAGGGCAATCGGGAGGGAGTACGACAGCCACAAAATGTTGTGAGAAATCCCGAGAACAAGGTTGAACGCCATGTTATACGCGTAGTCGAATCGAGGGAGCACGCTGAGATACGTGACGTGAGATAGATAGATGACGATACATAGTACAGTCCATCCGAGGCGCAAAAACGAGCGTCGGTTGTCGTCGGGTCTGGATGGCCGAGGATACATGCCCGTCATTCGGATGACGGTGTAGTATAGCGCGTATAAAATGGCTAGCGCTGCAGAGAAGTAATCCAGTTTCTCAGTGAGGGGTAAATCTACACAGTTGTCAGCCGAAAAACGGAATAGACACAACCTCCTCACCTCTCGTATGGAACACCGTTGACCATATCCATGCATTGGTGCTGACGTATGCCCAGGTAAGATAGTATCCTCTAAACGGATGACTGGCGGGTATTTTTCGGCGGACTTGACGAGCGCCTTGCAAATGAAACCACATGTTCCAGAGCGAGAACGCAACCGAGGCAGGTTCCTGTATGCCGAATAAGCGCCAAAAAGGCCATTTTCCATGGTACTGCTGAATATGTTGTCCGAGTCTAATAGCGTTGTCTGTCAGCATGTGCATGCATTGATATTTACAGTCGTCTGTGCAAGTCCAGCGGGTCAAACGCAGGTCGAGCGGTAGGGTCATGAATGGGTGACAACGATCGCCATAGCACGTCGAGACGCAGTTATGGAAGTCCGTAGATCGGTCGCCTGAGGACGCGTACACTGCGCTCGCCAAAAGCACCAGTATACATGCAGAGAATGCTAGAAACGTCTTCATGGAACTTAAGAGAGTTGCTTCCGTTACATAAGCTTGAGTTACTTGACTCTTCCCTTCATCTCCAACACCGAGCTGAGACAACCAATACCATCTGGTAAGTTATGATTGTCTAGAACTGATATGGAGGCAAACTAGCATTTTCATAGTCACTCATCCTTGAGAACGTGGTATCGACCTGTAGTACAAATCTCTCTTGTCCGCTTCGACGGGGATCTTGTTGTTCGTATCTTGAACAGCGATTTGGTCCATCACCGCTATGGTTCGAACCTCGCAATCGACGACCTTTTCGGCGTCTGCCTACTTCGGTGACCGAGGTCCTCACGGGACCGCACAACCCATCACCGAGTATGTGAACGTAAGTCAATTCTGGTCCATATGACGTATTCAAGCTTGAGATGAAAGAAAAGCCGCACTCACGTCCAGTAGTGTCCTATTTTTTCCCAAAGGGCGTTGGTGAATATCATTATGGGGTGCGCGAATTGCCTGGTCACTCTTGGACCGGTCATGAATTGTTGTTTTCGTTTAGGAACGACACCCGATGAAACCTCACCGACTAACGCTCACGAATGCGCTCGTCATGGGCTATGGCTTAGACAAACAAATTCATCATATATATAACCCGCGACCAGCAACGCAGGCCGAACTCGAAATGTACCACGACCACGACTATGTCGATTTCTTATCGAGGTGAGTACGTCAGTCTTTATCGATTGTATGCCCTGGTAAGATTTTGTCGTATAGGGTCACTCCGGGTAATCAGAACGATATGAGACACCTGATTGATACGTTTAACTGCGTCGAGGATTGTCCCATTTTTGCTGACATGTACGATTTCTGTCGCATGTATGCTGGCGCGTCACTTGCTGGTGCAAGGAAACTCTGTGCTGGCGCTTGCGACACTGCGATTAATTGGTCGGGGGGCCTTCATCACGCGAAACGAGGAGAAGCCAGCGGCTTTTGCTATGTGAATGACATTGTGCTTGCGATACTGGAGCTTCTCAGGTAGGATAAATAATTCCACGTTCTACAGATTCTTAACATGCTGTGCTAGACACCATCCACGGGTTCTCTACATCGATATCGACATTCACCATGGCGATGGCGTGGAGCTCGCCTTCTACCACTCAAATCGTGTCATGACCGTGTCATTCCACAAGTACACAGGCGAATTCTTCCCAGGGACAGGCAAGCTCGATGATAATGGTGCCAACCTGGGCAAACACTTTTGCCTCAACGTCCCTCTGCAAGACGGGGTCGACGACGAGATGTATCTCACCGTATTCAAAACCGTCATCGAAGACACTGTTACCACCTTTCGCCCGACCGCCATCGTCCTGCAATGTGGTGCGGATTCCTTGGGATGCGACCGGCTAGGTGCCTTCAATTTATCCATAGCCGCCCACGGCGAATGTGTCAACTTTGTCCGCAAATTCAACGTCCCGTTGTTAGTCCTCGGTGGCGGCGGTTACACCATTAAAAACGTCAGCCGGTGTTGGACATACGAGACCGCCGTTCTCGTCGGGGCTGAGATCCCCGACGAGCTCCCAGCGACCGTCTACGATTCGTTCTTCCGAGACTCCCAGTGGAAACTCCACCCCCCACTCACTGGGCGCGTCGAGAACCAAAATTCACCCTCCTCACTGCAAAAAATAACGATTGGCATTCGAACCAAGCTACGATACCTACAAGGCGCGCCGAGCGTGGCGATGCAGGAGATACCGCCCGACCTCGAGGGGCTCCTCGCGGACGAGGAAAGGACGCTAGAAGAAAAGGATGAAGAGCGGGGGACAGCAATGGCTGAGGAGAGGCGGCGTGATCGGACGATGGCGAGGAATGAGTACTTTGAGGCGGAGAATGACGTGGATCCGGAGCCGTGTTCGTCGGCGAGTACGAGGCGGTCAGCGCCGTCGCGACGATCACGGGGGTCGGGGAGACGGGCGCGGGGTCGAGGGAGGAGTCGGGCAAGCGCTGTGGCTGCGAAGGAGGAGGGGACGGATGAGGTGGATGAGAATGGGGCAGCTTCGGCGGCCAAAGCTGCGAAGCCGAGAACCAGGAAGCCGCGTAAACCAAGGGCAAGGGTAGGGACGGACAAGGACAAGGAGAAAGACAAGGAGCAGGAGAAGGATTTGACGGACGTGGACCTCGATGCTGCCGCAGAACCGGAATCAGGACAGGAACCAATGACACCGATCGAGCTTGATCTTGACATATCTTGACTTCAAAGATTTCTTTTGTTCGCCTTTCATCGCTGTGTTTTTTTGTTGTTGTAGAAGTTTATACTTGGTGTAAGCTATGTAATGTACCTGTGTACAAAATTTAACCCTCGTACTAACAAGTGGGATGGGGAGCAACGTGAACGGCAATAAACAGAGGTATCTATAGTATCAAACGCAAATGAATGGATGTCCCGGTGATCACGTCGCTAGAGATACACCCATAGGGGATACTAACACGAAACACAACACAAGCAACAATTGCCCTATCAAGTCCATTAGCGCAGAATGAATGGGTAATGCGTACATGTCGGGATCCAGCCCCTTTGACCATAGATAATGTGTCAGCCGTTGTGCGACATTGAGTGATATCCAAACCTGTCATGTCGTCAGACAAACTTCAAGGAGAGGGAATAAGACAGAGGCACTCACTGCACAGCAAAGGACAGCGGAGAAAGCGATTGCAAATAAAATAGGTACGTTAATCCAGCCAAAGGTATGTAATATTGCCAAGAAAATAATTTGTATCGGCACAGTTACTAGGATGAGGGTGACCATGACCAGACGTGACGAAGGTCCAGAATCCTTTGAGTGAGAGAGATGGGATGCAGCAGCATGGAGGGAGGTTGAGAGGCGCGAGATAAATATAGACCCCACGCTTCCTGGCAAACCTAGAATTTTTTTTAGTGGTCATCAGGACTGGCGAGAGGAGAGAGCGTACCACTGATGACAACAGCGAGGAGAGGAAATCCTGGGTAGCGGGATGCAAATGTATCGAGTACGATTCCGGTTCCACTACTGATGGCCATGGCGCCAAAAAGTGGTGTCCAACCTTGCCATATGAGATCCTTGACCACGTTGTTTCCTCGCACGACTACGGCACATGCTACTGCGGAACAGATGAGAAGTATGGCGATAATAAGAGGTAATACGGTGTTAACGAAGTTGATCAAAACGGAGCTGATGCCTGCCAAGAGAGACAACGTCACCAAGTCTCCGAGAAAAGATGCAACAGGTGGGGCGATATTGTCTAAAACCGAATATGCACCATTAGGTTGGAGGAGAGGCTGTTACTGTACGAACCTGGATCGCGCCCGTAACGGCGACATAGTACAACGAGAAAGCACATGAAGGATCCAAGAATAATGCTCGCCATGCAGGCAGAGAGCATTGAAGATGCTGCGACCATGACAAATCTGACAGAAACATGAGGCAGTGAGATAGAACAGAGAACTTCACGCCTACTCAATCAGTCCTGATTTGGGCAGCCCCGTGTTGATAGGCAAGGGACGTGTTGCCCTTAGGGCGAGGTGCATCGTAGTGTCGAGTCCTGCATCCTCTGGAGATGTGGGGGGTGGAGGATCAGGTACAAAGAGAGACAAAACCATGACCACAGAAGCAGCAACACAAGCCACTACGGTGGCCTGGACTTGGAGGAGGGCTAAATTTCCAAGGATGATTTTGCGGCGGCGTTTGGGATCATCCAACTCGCCGATATTCGCGGCGGTCCCCAATCTCGCAGAGAGGTTCATTTCGAGGTTTCCTTTGAGGTTCATTACGACGGGGACGATCATGATGAGTTCGCCAATTGTCCTCATGGCTTTCGAACGCTGGTAAGTGGTGGTCGATTTCCCGATAGGCTATGCATAGGGGGGACTGGACTGACCGACACGTGGTCCAAAAGTTCACCTGTGAATAAAAGGCTGACGGTACTGAGTAGCAAGGTTGGTGCGCTCTAAGCCGTCTCGTCACGCGATTTGCCCTTTCATATCCTTGGGACACATACCTCGAGAACGATGCCGCTTACTTGGCTCCACCTGGATATGCACGTCCTATCTGTGCCTCTGGTTCTCCCCTCTGCAGCTAGAAGTGCTGCGCTACCGTCCTCACCGTGATCCATGTCGTTCGGCTCGTCCTCATATTGTTCTAGATCCACATGTCCGTTTTTGGGAGACGGGGCCTGCAGGGCACCGAGCTCAACGTCGCCGTCGACGACCAAGGGCACCTTGTACGGTGGTGGTGGTGGTGGTTTGTCCTGGGCGTGCCCGTCCATTAAAGTCTTGGTCGTTGTCGTCGTCGGCGACGATGAGCTCGAGTGTGGGAAAGTGTGTCTTACATAATCAGCAACCAAACGGACGCTCAATAATACACCGCTAAACGTAGTACTAAGACTGGTGTTGGCTTGTTCTCACCTGGCGGCGTCGGTCAATCTAACTTCCAGCAGCTCGCCAACGTCGCGTCCGACGTCCTCCTCACCCAAGGTGGCGCATCCAGTACTCGTCCCGACGATAAAGCCAAGCCTTCGTAGTGCCCACACGTCCTCCGAGCTGCTGTCATGTCGTCCAAGCTACAGCCTTATGCTCCTCATTCTACCACACGGTCTTCACTGTTCAAAAATCAATCCGAAGCAGTACCACCGATAGATGAGCTCGACTTACTCCATTCCGAGCTGCTACTCCTCCGGCAGAAGTCGCTCGAGCGCGCGAAGAAGGCCGGTGATGACATCAAAACAATCGAGGAGTCCATGCGCCGGGCAAAGGAGAAAGTAAAGGGTAAAGCAAAGGCCATGGAGAGGGTCAACCGGGAGCGCGGCTGTACGTCTTTCCTTGCCGTTTCCGCAATGAGCACTCACTCTGACCCATTGTTCGCCTTATCGGTCCTTTCGAATTACATATCTAATCTGACTCTGGCATACGGAACGGTTGGATTCGCGCGAAAAATTCACGTCTTTCGTCTTGCATCTGCGCTGAACCCGCTGTATTGTGTCGTACACACATATGACGCAATATCTATGGCATGGACCACTTCCTGCGGGTCGTCTGCACTATCGCAGTCACGCCACTTGTGGACGCTGATGAACAGAACTATGCTGCCACTACGATTCACGGCACCATTAAGGCTCGTGCGCCTTCATCACAGACATCAGCGCTGTCATCTGTCAAGGGGTCGCAGGATCCTCGTAGACCGTAAGTACCCTGCTAATCTGGGACGCTACAACCTCATTAATACGGACTCAGACTACCCGCCGACTTGAAGAAGAAGAAGAAGCGCAAACGGGAGGACGATAGCGACTTGGAGGGTGCGGTGTCAATATACCTGATAATTGAAGCTCAAAATAAACCCACGAATCTGACAGATACCGGAAAGGCCACCAAGACTGTGCCACAAATCCAGGCCTCGTCGGCTTTGCCACCTAAACCAAAGGTCATAATTTCTTCGTCAAATCATTCCAAGGTAAGCCTTCTGTTCCTATGGTTTGGGGCAGCACTGACAGAGCTGTAGTCGCTACACTTGCCCGATTTCTCCGTTCCCCAATCCGTGCCACTGCTTCCTGCGCGTCCTCCTGTGCCCCCACCACCAGTGCCTGGACCCAGTCAACCGACAGATGTCACGGAGGATTTCAGCAAACTGAAGCAACCGTCACAGATCCCCGTCAACACGTTCTACACGAGCATCGAGCCTTGGATACGAGGTATTAAAGAAGAAGATATTGGCTACCTCGAGTTCTCAGGAGATGATGTGGAGCCGTATATCATGCCCAAGCTTGGACGCCATTATTTGGACGTGTGGGAAGAAATGGATACCGAACTCTACGGCGGACCGTTACCCGGGCTTGCGCCTCAACGGACAAGCGATGGATCAGCTCTCCCGAAATGGGATCCTTCGACACTGTTAGAATCTGATCTGGTAGCTGAGGAACGAAGTCACGGCCCACTCACGGAACGGTTGATTAGTGCCCTGCTCCCCATACAGGATGCCACAGCGTCATGGAAGGGTGTGAAAGCAGCCGAGGATGCCATGGAAGGACGACCAGGTGGTACCGGGGCTGCTGCTGCTAGACGAGAGAAGGTGAACGTCGCTGATCTTGAGGAACGAATCCAAGACACGATGCGGTTTCATGGTTTACTGGGGGAGCCGGTAAATTATATGGGTGTACGCTTGGCAATTCCCTTTCTCTGACCCTTGATTCTTTTAGCCCGATTACTCCGCCAGAGTCGATGATCCGATCGCCACAGCGCTCCGTCATGCACAAAGTGAACTCCGAACGGTATCGGCCACGAACAAGGCCCGGAAGGAGCGATTGGCAAGTATTGCCAAAGACCGTCTTGGGTATCAAGAGTACTTGGAACTACGAGATTCTCTAGATAAGAGCATCATCTCCCTCTACAGTAAACTCCAAAAGAAGGACGCGCCGAAACTTGGAAAGAAGAAGAAAAAAGGCCTCGAAGTCAACGGCAACGTAAATAATGGTGGTCCTTCCGTCGAGTTACCAAAACCGCCGCCTTCCGCGCTCGGCCTCGGTCCGGATGAAGACCTTTATTTGGTTGTTCCAGAGCAGTTGAAGCAATTAGTCGAGACGAGGCAGCAGTGGGTTACAACGGTAGGAGGTGTTTTCGACGAGAAGGAGCGGATATTCCCAGGTCGGATATGGGGTCTCCCCAATAAGAGCGTATACGAGGGACTGGAGGAGGCCGTTAACCGCGACACGCAGCAGTCACTCCACCCGAACGATATGGATACCGGCTCACGGACTACTATACATCAGAATACTACACAGGGAGACGAGATGGATGTGGGATGACTTTTATGGCGGATAGCAATTGTTATGTTTTGACCTTAATCTTATCCCTTCATGTTCATCGCTCACCTTTTACCTTCACGCTTCTACTTTGCTTTGCATCATACTCCGTGTTTTCTCGTTACGTTGTATTATCTGCTCAACCGGTATGGGGAAAACATGTTCAAGATGGAACTTCTGTGATTTGATGTGCAGAGGTACAGGACAGGTAACTAGGTGTTAGCTTTGTGCTTTTTCGACTTTTTAGGTGATTCTCCTTCGACTTTGCGCTTCTTTCCTTTCGACTCTTTAGTTTTCACTTTTTTTTCTTTGGGCGTAGGTTCCGTATTAGCAGACTTTTCCACTGCGGTGTCGATATTATCGTCAACGTCCATCGTAGCGTCTTGTGACTGGGACTGCTCAGACCGCGCACCATAAGGCACGAAAGCGTGTTTAAGCACATCCTTGGGGTAAGATGCACGGGGAGGATTTTGGTAAACGGTGGGCTGTTCTGGCGCAGTCGCAGTCGAAGGCTGGGCCGAAATCACAATATATCGTGATACTTGTTTTGGTGCTGACAATGCGCGTGAGCAGCCAGAACATGCGGAGGGGATGACAGTGCCCGATACCAGTGTATAACTTGCCCTCATTGCTTTTCCGGGGGAGCAAGCAAGCGAGCCCTCGGAGTTCTTCGGCCCCTGCAACGTCTGTGTCGTCGTCGCCGATGGACCAGACGTCATAGGACGTGTGTTTTTTCGTCAGACCTCCGACGCGTGCTGTGCGTGGTGACGACGGCGGGTCAATCTCGAGACCTTCCAAGTGTTTTAGTTTTATCTACTTGGGGTATCATTCAGAAGTATCTCAACGGTCATGGGGATGCGTACTGAAGCAGGGGCCCGAATGAGCCACATCTCCGTGTCCTCATCGTATTTGATCGTATCCCACTCGAATGGACCAACGTCGACGCCGTGGTCGACGAGTACGGCGCCCTTGGGCGGCTCATATGCCCAATGTGGGTTGTCGCCTTCGTTTTTGCCGTGGTCGTCCGTCTGGGCGACGGCGACGGCCTTGGGCTTTGTCTTTTTCTTGGACACTTTCTGTTTCTTTTTCTGTGCGATTTTCTGGGTAATATTGGTCTCAAGATCGGACGAGGAGGAGGAAGACATGCTTGAAGTAACGTTCGGCAGGGGAAGGCGTTGATGACCCGATTTGGATATTTATTTGGCAAGAGCTTTAGAAATAAACAATGGTAGGCGTCAACTTCCGTGAGCATTACTGTAGGACATGTCAGACAGCATACCGGCCATCTTGACCATCGCTGGCACTGATTCCAGTGGAGGTGCGGGAATTCAGGTATATCACTGTATTTATTTTCGATTTCCATATATTGTTGACTACTTCTGACAAGGCCGATCTCAGAACGTTCGCGGCGCATGGGTGCTATGGAACGAGTGTCGTCACAGCGATGACGGCACAAAATACTACTGGTGTCCAGGCAGTCCACGGATCACCACCAGAATTTGTTGTACAGCAGGTTTGTATCCCTCAGCTTTGAACCCCTGGTGTCTCACGATCCAATCGCCTAGATTCGTTCCGTCCTGGACGACATTGACGTACGTGCCTTGAAAACTGGAATGTTATTCTCCGCAGAAAACGCCAAGGCGGTGGCCTCCACGCTCCGAGACTACTTTGATTCACACGGTCGCATGCCGCTTGTCTGCGATCCCGTCTGTGTATCCACGTCTGGGCATGTCCTATTACACCCAGACGCCATCAACGTCGTCATGGAAGAACTCTTCCCTCTCTCAAAGGTTATCACCCCAAATAGGGCGGAAGCGGAGCTGTTGCTCAGCGAACGATCTCTCCCATCCAAGATTGCTTCTCTTGCAGACATGCTCGTGGCAGCTCAGAATTTGCTGACACTCGGCCCCGAAGCGGTCTTGCTCAAAGGTGGGCATATCACAGTCTCGGAGGACGACATTCGCAGTCTGCAACTACCCGACGGCGTCACATTGGACGTCAAACCCGCGTTTCTGCTCGGAGACAATATGGAGGTCCTCCTCCAAAGCGGTAAGACGTTGGTCGTCACGGACCTTGTCGTGGACGTGCTTTGTCAACGTGGCGTCAAGACTATCACGCTATACCCTCGACCGCGTTTGGAATCGAAGAATACACACGGGACTGGGTGTACGTTGAGTGCTGCGCTTGCGTGCGCCCTCGCGAATGGAATCGCGGTGGAGGAGGCCGTCGCGCAAGCGACGTCGTTTACCCATCTCGGTATAGAAACCGCACCGTCTATTGGGAAAGGGCACGGTCCTTTGAACCATCTCCATTCAGTCACGAAATGTGTTGTTCAACCGTAAGCCATCCTTGTCGTGAACCACCTCTCGATTGACGCTGTTCTTTACAGCAGGACGCTGGGACATCCATACCCGTTGATATACAAGTGTATTCAGATCACAACAAATCTATGGAAAGCCTATGTCGAGCACGATTTTGTCATTCAGCTCGGCAGAGGCACACTTGGCAGAGCGTCGTTTATCCACTTTATCAAGTACGTACACTTTCCACTGCTATATGCACGAGTGTCCTTCATCTGTGACTCAGACAGGACTACATCTATTTAAAGTATTATTCGAGAGCCTACGGGTGTGTAACCTTTGCATCTACTGAGGAATGTTATTCGGACAGCACATAGGTTGCTAGCAGCCAAATCCCATGACTTCAAAGGGATCACTGCCGCCGCCAAGATCGTGCTTCATATCGCGGCAGAAAGTACGATGCACGTCTCATTTTGTGAACAATTTGGCGTCACCCTGGAAGAATTGGAAACGACACCCGAGTCCCCGGCAACAATGGCCTACGGTGCCTTTCTCATCGATATTGGACTGCGAGGTATTGATTTGCGCCACGTCGAGTCAATCTGTGATCATTCAACTATTTCGTCCAGGTGATACGATGAGCCTTCTGATGGCCCTCGCTGCATGCATCCTAGGATATGGCGAAGTCGGTCTGTGGATCAAGAAAGAGGCTGCCAAACCGAACTCGTGGGTCGAGTGGGAAGGAAATCCATATCTCAAGTGGATGGAAGACTACTCTGGAGACGACTATCAGAAAGCGGTTTCCACTGCTCTTGGTACGTGTCCTCGTGGTGTTATCTCGCGCGATGTTGACGTACCCTTGTGAAGAGATGATCGAGGCTCGTGCAGCTGCGGATCCACCTTCGCCCGTTCGGTATGCAGAGTGGTTGGCGATCTGGGAGAGGGGTATCCGTCTTGAAAAAGGCTTTTGGGATATGGGGATGAATCTGTCGTGATTCGTCTCGGGTCTCTTACTCGATATCAGATACGACAGATGTTTATGCACTGAAAATTGTTCAAGTCAGAAAGTGGCAGCTCGTTTAGGTGGACGTCAAATATACATTTCAAGGCAACAACTTTCACTCGCCCCCGGGGTTCTCATCCAGTCACGTGACCTGTTCGGGTTCGGATTCCTCACGGAGTGAAGCTGCAGCTGTGACGTCCGCGAGACAAACGTCGAGCATCTGAGGCTGAGTTGGGCTCGTCTGGATCGGGTTCGTGGATCGTTTGTAGATGTGAATGAAGTGCTTCCGAGTTGCCAGCTTCAAGCCACTTTACAACGCTAGTGCCAGAAGCCGGCGATGGGTGTTCTTGGACGGGTTTTGTCCCCAGGCCACCCGAGGGTGAGTGAGCTGATGGCAGTCAGTGGTTGATGAAGTCCGAGCCCAAGCCGGGCTGCCGTGGCTGTCGCAGTCTCCAGCGGTTCCTGCACTGAGGGCACTTCAACCTGCATGGATTGCGTTCATCTCTTCCGACTGGCTGTCGCGCACAGCCGAAAGTTCGTTCGCAGTTCCATGCAGGTTCAGCCTGGTGGATTTAGGGCCCCGAAGGGCTCCAGCCGCGGTATAATCAGCACACCGCATGCAGCACTTTAGCAAAGTTGAGAAGTTCAAAGGGGTTTGCCGAAGTAAAATTTGGTAGTGTGTGGACAGAGCTGAGTTAGAAATAAACAACGGTGTGCATGCGTCAACTTCCGTGAGCACTACTGCAAGACATGCAGACAGCATACCAGCCATCTTGACCGTCGCTGGCACTGAATCCAGTGGAGGTACAGGAGTTCAGGTACATCGCTGTATTTATCTTCGATTTCCGTTGTTGACTACTTCTAAGTTCTGACAAGGCCAATCTCAGAACGTTCGCGAGACAAATGTCGAACATCTGAGTTGCTCTCCGAGTCGGCTCATCTGTCTGGACTCTGGATCGGGTTCGTCGATCGTCTGTAGATGGAAATGAAGCGCTTCCGAGTTGGCTTCTCTAGAATGCTATTGCCAGAAACCGGAGATGGGGGTTCTTGGGTGGGTTTTGTCCCGCGCCGCTACCTCGCTGGCCTCACCGCTCTTCGTCGTGCCTACCTGCCACTCAGGCCTCAAACTACGCGCTTTTAGCCACACCGCTCCCGCACTCACTCTGTACACGCATTGGATCGAAGTGGAAAGCTGTGGAGACTCGAGACTACCACTGCCGCTCAATCGGGCGCCGATTCGTCTGTAACGCCTACTACCCCGACGCAATTGGAAAAGGTCATCAGTCAGACCGCAGCCGAGTTCCTGTAGGTCGGTACGTCCATCTGTCTTTTGTTGAATTCAATTCTTTGGATGTCGCTGCGGATGCGCGGCACAGAGGGGGGAAGGGATCAATATTAATGATGGATGATCTGAATGGAGGTGCTTCCACAGTCCCTTGCTCGATATCAGATGCGACCATACACTTGTGTATAAGATATATGGTCGATGATCAGCCACTTGGGTAGGCAACACCTGTGTCTACGAGACTAGATGTACCACAACACTTCATTTTCATCTTCCTGCCAGTGAATGGAAAGCCGTGTCGAACCGAGCGTGTGAAAGTTCAAGCTCATTGTTTCTCACTGGAGAGAAACGACGTCGAAGCATTAAATGTGGGAAACTTCAGCCTACTCTATAGGGTCCAAGAAAAACACTGTCGGAAGATTATTTGGTCCAAGAAGCAACAGCATCAAGCTAACCCATATTTAAATTATCCTCTTGATCCGACAGCGACATCCCCCAGACAGATGCTAAACATCTATCTGTTAATTCATTCCGAGTCACTGACATCTCCCATGTGGCAACACACATCGTCCTCCAGGTTCCCGATCAACGTCGCCTCTTCCGAAACCGAGCCAGACACCTGAAGTGAATGTCTGGCTTTGATGTCCCCAAGACATATGTCAAACATCCCTGCCTGTCTCAACTTATCTGAATCGGGTTCCTCGATTGCCTGCAAGCGCGCATGAAGCTCCTCCGAGTTTGCTTCGAGCCAGAGAGACTCTAGAATGCTGGTACCGGAGACTGATGTTGGGCATTCTTTGATGGCTTTTGTACCGAGAATGAATACCACCACAGCGAGGGCAAGGAAGGAGGCTGCTGAGGCGAAGACGACCTTGTTGATCGACGCCGGAAGAGATCGTGGGGTAACTGAGATATAGATGACAGTAGGGGAAAAAAGTGGACGTGACATACGGGTATTGTATTGACCTATATGTGGCGCCCCGAGCAGCATATGTGTGTTTGGACCAGGATACCGGGTGAATGACGGAAAGGAAGGGAAGAGAACTTGAATCGACGTACATTTAGACGCCATTGCATTATAATTTGAGTTGCAGGACTTGCGCCCATGGTGCGATTGAAACCGCCATTACTCTCTCCAAGTTGTCCCGCTGGAAGTGAAATGTGGATATTAGAGGCGCGAAGACGTTGTTGATCATGTCATGAAAGGAATGGAGAACTCACCAACCCACAGGAACCTTGCTGCAGTCATGCCGACGGCGTTTTCTAATTGCGCTGGAGTAAGGGTCACAGAAGGATCGGCACTCGATTGAATGCTAGAGGCATCCTCCACAGCTGTCCAGTTCAAACCTACTAGCAGTGACATCATGTAGCTGTTTTATATTTCGCGGTCAGAGCAGCGGTGTTGGAAAGCAACGAATCTGTACTCACTTGTCCATATTTGTAGTATAATATCCACCCAGGGTGACATAGCTCATATAGTATTGCGAGAGTGCGGTCACTATCTAGGTGCAATAACATGATATCGGTTAATGGGCTCATCCCCAAGTGCATCGAACAGAGAAAACATACTCCAACATTCATATTCGTTGCGGCTGTCGGCGACCACACCGACCAGGATGTGCTTACAGATAGATCAGTTGTATTCAGTGCCAGTGGTAAGACCAGTTTTTGCTCTTGCAAATTCAGTGTGGCTGGGACAGTGCGAAGACTGACAGAGCATGCTGCAATGTAAGTCAATGTGGTTGAGTTTCGAGAATCTTCCCCTTTCATTGAAGTTCAGTATGCACACATGTTATTGCCAAGAACGGCAGTGCCCGCACCTGGTGGTGTGTATATCCAATTTGTCTTAAGAGTTACAGGATCATGGACAGACTCATCCACATCAATGGCAGTCGTGATCATGTAGAATAGAGTCTGAGGACAATTTGCACACTATGTCAATGTCAGAACGTCAAACTTGACCAGAATACAATACATCTCTACCTTTCCATCGATCCGGAGAAGGGAGTCCTTCCCTGCAGTAGTGTCAATAAGGGGTAGTGTCTAGTAGCAGTGGCATATCCATATCACAACTTACACATCGGGGGTGCTGTAAAACTATTGTTGCCACTGGACCCGTTCAACGAGAACCCAATCTGGTATGATTGCCCGCGGAATGTAGGATTGACTTGTAGACCAGAAAGGTGCGTGAGGTTTGGTACTAGGCCACATTGCACGCTGAATGTTGTCGCATTGACAATTGCCTCTGAAAGGTTGGCAGTTTCTGGAACTTGAGGTATATCATATATAGTGCTGCTGAATAGCCCATACGTAGTTAGCTCTGAATCTTGGCCAGTCGAGCATGCAATAGGAGAAATCTCAGACCAGCTGATATTCACAGTACTGCTGGGTAATGCTGTATTCGACGGAAGAATACCTGCTTGCAGGCTATTGTCAAATGCTTGCCACTGCATTATGGACGATGAGGCAATGTGAAGGACCAGCACCGAAGTGAGATATGTGACTACATGTTACAAATGCGCCTCTAACCCCTATCTTCTTCGATCCATATGCTCACATGCCAAAGGTCACTAACGATACGACGACCTTCAATCCTCTTACCTTTTGAAGTCACGTGACCAACACGTG
>JBBPMD010000370.1:0-26758 GCA_038090095.1 Zangia roseola
TTTCTCTCTGAACTATATTACCTCCGAGCTCTTCGGCTTCCTTACCATACTCCACAAGGGGGGACGAAGCGAGAAAGAGATTCCGACAGTCCTACACGCTCTTTACGCCCGAGTCCGGCAACGACGCCAAAGGAGGGTTCCAGGACAATCGCCGGAAACCGTCGGGTGTCGCGCGAGATTCACTCGCATTCCCAGTCACAACACTCTCGACAGCACCAGCACCCACCGGGACCACCTCCGCAGATGTACAATCTCCCTGTGTACAGCAACGATCTAGGGCGACTACCCTTGCATGGACAAGTGAACTTTCCCATGGCAGGGTCTGCGCCGACGTCAATGCCGTCATCTAACATGTGGTTCTCGTCCTTGTCCAGCGGGACGCCGCCGCCACCGTCTACGAATCTAGCCCCAGTGCCCGGACCAAGTTTTGCGCACGGGGACGCGTACTCGATCGACGACCTGTTCATGGACCACGTGTCGGGTTCCTTTGCGCATTTCTCCGCACACCAGGCGCACAGCAACGGGAACCAGCACGCTGCCGCGAGCGATCTACAGTCGTTTATGGACACGACGACGTCAAGCGGAGCGGGCGTGTCCTCGCCAGGGATGATGTCGACGAATGGGATGTTGGACGTGGACACGGATACGATCGCGATGTGGTCTTCGGCGCCGACTGGTTTTGGGTGGGTGTCTCATTCTTTTGTCCCTTTGTGGATGTTGAGCGGTTTTTTTGGTAGGGTGAATGATTGGGGGAGCTACCTCGCCAGCGTTTCTGGGATCGTCAACCCGGGTGGACCGTCGGGATCCACGCATGGGCAGCAACAGCGGCCATGATGTAGGACGCCTTTAAGCGCGCCCTTGATGTTTTTTGTCTTGTAGCAACATAATCTGTATCACTCTATTCATTTTTGGATGATAGTCTCGCGTGTATACTAGTAGTACCTCGTTACAAAGCGCGGATGGACATGTTATACCCACTGATCTCACAGAAGAAGCTTAGGATGACCCGGGTAAGACTTGGACCAATTGTGCAATGGAAGATGTGCAGATTGAGAATCCACACTTGTCGATTCATTCAAGCAGCCAAGACATCACCGTCAACATGTCCTCCAATTATTCTGAATCGAATTCGCCCGTGCCCTATTCAACAAAGTATGTCTACAAGCCACTTCGCGACATAACGCGTGAAGGGCAATATAAAGGGGAAAATTGGTCTCGAGATCCGTGCCTAGCCATAAACGTTCACTGATTTTGTAGACGCGATAGACGGCACATTCAGAACGACAGCATGGAGAGGACTCACCTCGACAGGTTTCAGCCACACACAAAGGGCGTCGAAAAAACCATAGCAACACCCGGACATGATAATGCTGTTCTCGAGATGGTGACATTGTTCGCCTGACAACTCCGCGTTCAAGTTGACATCCGGAACATGGATAACATCGCTCAGGGATCACCTAGATCGTGGTCTGGGATCTGCAAGAGGTTGAGTGTGATGGGAAACAAGGAACGCAGACAGACAGACCCCGGGAAAGGGACTTGTGAGGTGTGCACGCGGTGGATATGTGCCGCTTGGACAAACATCGTGCCGCCTGCTTCAATATCAAGCTGGCGGGTGACGACACGTGTGATTATCACGAAATAACGCCATGAGTCCAACGACCGTCCAAGCTCACAGCGTGACGTACGTCCTGTTGAGACTTGCAAAAGATCGATTAGATCGTCAACGTAGACATACGAGTCCAAGTCGTCGCGTATGTGCATCGTCGTACCACTCCCAAGAAGGGCTGTGAGGGGGAGCTTTTTCGCGCTCGATCCCGTAGCGACGTTTGACTGGAACTACACGTGAGTACGGGTGATGACACGGACACGGTTATAGCGTGCAGGCGCAGATGACGCGATAGAGGTAGAACGCTGCGACTCTCATCAGCTGAGGGTCGTCTGCGGCGCTCGCTATGTCCTCGCAGAGCTGTCGGTGCCCGCGACACTGTTGCCAAGAGCAACAGGTGACCGAGAAGGTGGACAATGAGGTGGGGGTGAGGGTGTCTGCATGCGGTGTCTGTGAAGGGAGTGGATCATATATTAGGCTAGTGAATAGAATGGCGGGTAAGTGTTGATTAGCATGATCAACTTCCCACGCGAAAGACTAACTATGCACCATCCGACAAGACGGGTGAAGCGGTTACAGCGACCGCTTTCTTCAACGCGACCACCACTTCCAGATGCCCCAGGCAGTCCAAGCTATGCGCAACATCGTCAAGTGGTCTGGAAACTCGACGCGGTACGCGGTACGATATTCTTGGCACTCGTTGCGGTCACCATCGCGCTCTACATGATTCTGTGGGAGTGGGAGCGATACCCCTCGTTTCAGTTGGCATCTGTATCCAATCCGAATGCGAAGACCCGGAATGTGATGATATTGTCGTCGTCGAGTGGTGACAGAAACCCACTCGCGGACCCCCGGAATCGCAATGGTCCATCGCCATCAAGCGTAAAGGGATCAAACCCGACCGTCGACGGGATAGCCGCCTGTCCTTCCAGAAGTAATCCGGATTTCTCAGCGATGCGCGACACATCGACACCTCTCATCACGCGTTCTCTGGACGAGACGCACGATTCCGATGCTACTTTTTCAGCACCGAGGGTTGACGACCGTGTCCCCGAAGACGACAACATGAAGCTCTTACTGTCGTTTGACTCTACTTACTGCAACGGTACTTGCCGCTTCCTCTTCCCCGTCCGCATCGGAGAACAGGAATCCAAGGCCCGGATTCACTTCACGCAGCTCGCCATTCTCGCTCGAAAACTCGGTCGAACGATCGTATTTCCCAACGTTGGTCAAAGTCGGATGAATGCTTGTGCCAAGTGGCCGTTCGGCGCTTATTACGATACGAATGGGTTGTTCGAGCGCGGGAGCGAGGATTCTGGTGATTCTTCCCCACTGGCCATCAATCTCGATCAATTCGCAAAGTGGGTCGACGAGCGACCGACGCCCCCAAGAGGCGTCGTCGTATCCATGCATCATCAGTCTGTACATCAGGACCTTCCTGATGCTTGGAGAACTCAACTCGAACCGTTGGAAGATGGACCGCTGATCGCTGAAACGACAGACACAGTCGATACCAAGATCTTGTCCTGTCTCAATTCCAAACTCCCTCGACTCAGTTCCGCCCTGCCGGAGGTGGCACTATCTTTCTCTTTCGAGAGCAAGTCATCCAATGCGAGTGTTTCAACTCGCCTTGTACAACTTTTGTCAAGCATCAGCCTCAACATGGATGGATTCGATTGGATGGCGGGACCAGGCTATGATTACGCGCCTCAATATTCTACCAACGCTTCATCCCTGCCGCTCGCAGATATCGACATTCTCCTCTTTGATTATGATCTCCGTCATCCGCTTTTCTCCCCGTCCGATTCCGTGCAGTCGGATGTCGGCCTACACTACTCGCCCGTGTTGTACGACCTCGCCGATCGCCTCGCCGACAACCTAGGTTCCTTTGTAGCCGTGCACTGGAGGATGGAAAGCGTGCCCGTGCAGAATCTAGCGTGGTGTGCGGCGTCGTTGGTCACTATTCTCAATACACTGCTCCAAAACGACAGTGACAGCATGGGGAAGCGCGTTAAATATGTATGGCTTGCGACGGACCACCCCTTTCCCCTGAGCACATTCACGGATCTGGACGGTAGGCGTCTTTCCCCTGTGGATGTCGACGACACATTACAGAAGAAGATGAACTATCGCCCTCGCCGCCCTGGGGTAAGAAAATCAAGTACGTTCAAGGCACTGTCGTCCGAACACGACGACGCGATTGGGATACTCACCGAAGCATTCCAACCCGGTGGTGACCTCGAGGCATGGATGCTGACAGACCTCGCAGAGCAGCTCCACCTGTATCCGTACGTCGAAGGAAGGTTCGCAGACATGGATGACGAAGCACTGTTGGAAGATCCTGGGGTGTTGGGCATTCTGGATAAATTGGTGGTCGTGCAAGCGAGCGTGTTTGTGAGTGGCTCGACGGGATGTAGCAAAACAAGGTTCGTCGTGTTATCTCTGAGTTGTCGAGCTCGTTAAATACGCTTCCCTCTAGCTCGTTTTCGAAGCAAGTTATCGAAGTGCGTCAAGAGGCGTTTGAAGCAGAACGAGGCGAGGGGGCTATCCGTAATGTCATCGAGTATTTTGGTAAATGGTGATCGATCAATGGTACATTCTTCATTGCAATCGTCGATACTACGCAATGATCATTAAGATTACATTTTTTCTATTTATTGGCTATTTTACCCATTTTCTAATTATAATTATAATTAATTATGAGTGCTCACCACGCACTGCGAATTTGAAAGGTCTGAGAACAGACCACATTGATGAGCTGAGTGGGCCTGATTTTGGTGGCATGTGAGTACTAGTAAATGTGACATGTGAGTAACCCCCCTCTCAGGAGTCGAGACACCTCAGGATCGGCCAGCAACCCGTAACTACCGCCTCAAAAGCGAGCCCAGATATTATCTCTAGTGCCTGTGGCTCACGATTCACATTTGCAGGACACCGCCCTGTGAGTAAAATGATACGATGTGACCGATTCAGGCGGAAAACTCGAAAAATGTCCTGGCTTGGCAGGCGACCGGATGGCGTGCTCTCAGGTTCTGGAACAAGTGAGTGTGCTTGCGGTACGAAATATGACTTGTTAGCACACAGCGTACCTAACGTAACGATACTAAAGACTGCTGCATCCGAGTCAGTGGAGACCCCCATATGAATTTGTTCACATTGGTGCACTCTGGATACGGACATTGTTGCGTTCCTCGCTGGCGGGCGTGTAAAGTGCACATACTGTGCGGGCCGGGGTACGTCGCTTGGATAGCTGTATCACGAGGAAAAATAACTTGAAAGATCAGCGCATGCCCAGACTCTTCAACTCATCACCATTGTGGTGTCCTGTTTGCCGAAAGCCTCCTTCACGGTGAAGGGTTACCAGACAGCCCGCCAACTCTTCTGTGCAACTTGATGCCAAGTTTTTCTGGAATCGTATAAACAGGTGCAATGACTGGGCTCGTACACCTACACTCCCCTCTTTTGCCCCCTCCCAGCGGTTGTATTTACCCAAAATGCCAGTCGAACGCGTTGAACACGCATTTGCTCGCCTTCGCATCTGCGAACGCTTTTCAGGACTCGTGAAACAAGCTCCCGACTCTACTTTGTCGCTGAAGAGCTGAGGCTGTGGCCAACCTCAAGGTATGTGCTTCTTTCAATGTTTCGTCGTCTAAATCTAATTTTGATCGCGATGGGAATGATTCCTATCATGACAGGAAGGAGGCATTCGTGATATCTGCGATGGAAGAATATGAGACATATGCCAATGTCAAATTCGTTCCCACTGTGATGCGTTCTTCGGCGACGACGCGGATTGCGTTTTCGGGCATCAGGAGGTACACACTGGACTACGATTGGTGCCGACGCGTCAGTGGTCAACCTAGAAAATCCGACAGTGAATTTGGTGGGGATAGACCCGATGAACCAGTCGGACATAGCCAACTTGACAATCACTTCTCATGCTATTGGACACTTGCTTGGTCTCAAACACGAGGACCGGGATGGCCTCGAAGACTCTATTATGAGGTCGATCTCCACTGGCACGAACACGATGGTAGTGACCCAATTCATCTCACAGGTACTCTAGCACCGACTCCGTCAAGGACCTCAGCGAAACTGGGCTCGCCGACTTTGACGAGGCCTGGCTCACGCTCAACTACCCTAAAGCTCTGGTAAACCAAGATCGGGGAGCTGTAGACATCTGGACTCTTCGTCGCTCTCTCTGTGTGCTTCATATCAAGGGCGGGTACGCTTCGAAGATGCTCGGGTCCGATAACCTTTCGGAGAACGTTGGCTATCCAACCTCCACTCCGACCCCCATCCCATCCCGGGTGCGGACGACAAGTCGGATAAGCCCTACATTGCGAGGGGGACAGCGCATACGATATGGCGGCTCCTCAGCGTGTAAGCTCCGGATGCTGTACCAGGACAAGAAACACTTTGCGGGTTCCTCGAGTCCCGACGGAAGTCGGATCCTGGTTTCAGACGTATCATCACTGGGCATAGCCTCTGCGGTGCCCTTACCCCCACGTTCGCGGTCGTCCTGAACGAGGCCAGGATCGTCCCGTCTGAATGCGTACTGACGTACTTCGTTGCGAGGCCGAGTCCTAGAAACCATGCATTCGTTCAGCTGTTCGCCAAGACGTTTCAAGCGATACCCAAGGATCTGGAGGAACAGCAAAAGCGGACATACCAAGTCTGGAACCTCAACATCGTCAACGTACCCAATGCAGAATCTGTTTCCTCGGCACTTGGCTCACCTCGTGGAACGTGCCGTCGAGACCATCCTCCAGGTTCTGCATGATAAGCAATTGGATTTTGCGCCACTGCAGAGTCAGATCTTCCGTGCGCCATCTTCGCTTGAGGGCCTTTTGCCCCAGCATAGCGAGGCGTATCATGATTATGTGAGTATCGTCCCACCGCTGCTCAGTGTAGCTCTGGGAAGGCGATAGTCTTGACGGGATTATGAACGGTCGACATCTTTGCATCATTTATAATAATGGGTATCTAGAAACAAGCTGTGGGGTAAGCCACGCAATGTGTACCAAATGCGTGCGAACGGGACGAGCGAACAAACTCTTTTCGCGAACCCAGAGCCAAACCGTCCAAAAGATATACATAACGATATATTACACAGAGAAAAGTACAAGGATATTGCCCAACGCCAATTGAGTCGTATGTAAATCGAAACCATAAAGATATAGCCACTTTGATCGAAATCTAAAGGATCTCTGCCTCCCTCAGACCCGGTAAGCCATCAAATGCTGAGAAGCAATCATCGACTTTATTTCCGTCTTGCGCGCAGGGACCAGCACGCTGTGGGACAAGCAAGGATTCTGGTTGATTACAACCATATAATTACTACCACTTACGTACCTTTGCTGCTGTTCAGGTTCCGCTGGGTCTGCGACCATCGAGCTAAAATCGGCTTTGACTCCAACCGGCTGGCGCGTCTTTTCATGCTGTGACAAAAACGGAGAAATATCACGCATCCCGGGATATAGAACTGGCTGCATGTGTGACGCATTCATACTAGAGATCTTTGATGCTCTCGGGGTCGTGCTAAAGACATCATTTCCAGCTCCACCGAACGAAGTGATACACTCACCAAGTACGCAAGTTGAAATCCGCAGGATCAGATGGCACGAGGTCCCGGACAAGTAGCAGACCACCTCCACGTATCCAGCGACCTTGGATGTTGGCAATGGTAGAGGTATTGTTCAACGAGTTTGTTGCGATCCCTTTCTGACCGACTATCCCAGCCATCGGTCCCCTGCTCATGTACTCGGAAATGGATGCAGCCCTGCGTATGTCATTCGCACTCTGTCCTTGTTTGAACATGCGGAACGCGTCTACCACGTCTGGCATCGCGCCCCAGTTGGTTGAACTTGGTGATGTCGAGGGCTCGCCTTCGGATGCCGCAACTGGGCTCGTGACGGATCGGCAATGGTCACGACCGTACCTACTTCGTGACCCAGAATTCAGGGACGGTGCCTCCAGATTTGGTGTCTTCTGTGGTGCATGGATCGACGCGAAGAGATCTTGTATTCGTTCGGGTGCATTGCCGGTGACTGTACTACCCTTGGCTTCTTTAAGCCTCGCCGGAGGAGATGGTTCATGAATTACGGAGGCTTGATCGATGTAGCTATTTGCCTGCAGGATGGACGAAAGGTCCGAACCTAATGGTGTGTGCATAGAGCCTGGTGGTGTTTGTTGGCAACAAGGCCGAGAGGTTGTAGTCGGAAGGTCCCAGAGTACAGCGCCGTCTTTGCAGCTCTTCTCGTCGAGTAATTCATCAGTTCTCTTCTGCGCAGATGCTGTCGATAGCAGCACAACATCTTCGCTGGTATTCAGGGACACCAATACCCGCTCCGGTGGTTGCATTTTTGGCAATTCTGTCCCAATGGCGCATGAGAAGTCCAAAAGTTGACCAGAGACGATATCTTCTGTGCCAGGTTCCGCGAGCGTATCTGCTGCGGTGGTGGCGTGTGTTTCGGCGCTCATATCGAGACGGCTGACCTCTGGTCCTTGTGCATTTCTCGAAGAACTTGGAAGAACTTTTCCGTCCTGACGTTTGAGTTTAGGTGTCTCGTATGTGACTTCGGCCTCGACTAGGCCCATGCGAGCCAATGAGATGCCAGTTTCAGAGGACGATTTCGAAGCCAGCAATGTGAGTTCCATCAACTGAACATCGCCGGTAGGTGGTCCAATTGGATACGACCCTTCGATATACGGACTCGGCGGCCAGGATCCGCCCTCGAGAATAGAAACGATATCGGACGTAACACCTACTGTCTCTTCATTCAGATTTTTTTCTTGTTCGACCGCGCCGCGTTCGAGTTCCCCAATACTCATGGTCAAGCTTGGTTCCTCGTGGGCCTCGCCAGAAAAACAGCTTATATTGATGACCACGGCAGGCACAGTTGGCGCAAGTATCTGAAGCGGAGAACATGTCGTGACATCCTCGACCAGAACCGCGTGGACCATAGGAGCCATGTCCACGAGTTCTGTACCTTCTCGTGTTACCACCATCGCCGGAAGATTGACAACGAGCTTCTCGGTCAAGAGAGGCGACAAAGATTCTACTAACGTAACATCGTTCCCTCCCTCGACGCTGGGTACCACCGGGAAGATTCGTTCAGTCACCTGCATCGATGGCTTCGCTTCCATCGGAGAGTCGAAAAGAATCATAGGAAGATCTGTCGGTGCGTCGTCGTCGTCTTCGAGGTCCCACACGCCAACGTATTCCTCGATGGGAGCGGCGCTTGAGATTTCTTGCCAATCATCTGTTCCAGCTGCATCTTCTCTATTGGTGGATCGCACGTTTTTCGCCGGCGTTGGTATATCTTGCGACTCTACGGACGGGCTTGACGGGCTCGGAGTCGCTGAAGATGTTTCCGATTCGTAGGGACCACCGTCACCGATGGGGCTGAAGCATACATGCTGGTTTGAATCTTCCTGCTCGCCAAGGCTATCCGAGTTCTCTAGAGGATCGTCGTCGACTGCGCCCTCTGGTAATACGATTCGTTCGAAATCATTGATAGGTCGTAATGGTTCGTTCTCTACTCGAACGAAGTCGGGAATTTTTTCCCGCTTTTCGTTAGGGATGACACTGACGTTCTCGAATTCTCGAGAATCCTTCGTAACACCAGCTGTGAACGGCCCGGGTCCGACGCCATCGTGCGAGTTTACGATTCCACCCTGGGGCTCGCCCTGCTGAGAAACTGTCGGAATAAGCGGTCCCCCGAATGTCGTTGCAGTGACACCACCATCGTCAGATCGCGCAACGTCCTTCGAATCTCCGCCGTCGGATACATCGTCCCGGTCGTTCTGTGTCGCCAAGTCTTCCGATTCGAAAGCCCGCCTTACGTCAACCCGAACATCGGCTTTCCCTTGATGATCCTCGACGAAATGAACCGGGGCGGCCTCTCCGTCCACTCGTGTAAGCACAATGTGCGGAATTGATAGATGTGCCGGCTTGTGGGTAACTCGTCGCAGGCGGTGGTAAAGATAAAGGAGAGCCTTACGAGGCCCGTATCGAACAAGGCACCAGGGTGTTATCAACAAACTCGTGTGAAGGAGTCGGGAATGATCCAATAGCTCTGTGGGATTGAGGGATTCGTAAACCGAACCATCCTCGAACCAGTGATTGACGAGGGACGGTATCTTATTGTATGGTCAGCGTTTGTGTAGGAGACGAGTGGACGCTCGTACCATAAGAAGCATATACAAATGCAGAAGTGAATGAAGATACGTGACACCGACTAGCACAGGACAGAAGCTAAGCCCACGGGTTCCGTAGGAAGCCATGTTAGTTTGCGTGTGGTTGGCCTGATTGGGCCAGTGTTAGATGGATCGCAAGAACGCAATGCAACCTACCTCAACTTGCTCTCGCTGGGCCGACGGTGAATATTCTTTTTCACGTTGAACGGGTATATCACCCAGAAAGACGTAGAAACGTAGTGATTCTAGTTCCAAAGGAGGTGCATCATGGTCTGGGTGGTCAACACTACAAGTAATATCCATTGTAGAAGGTGTCTGGAAGATAATCGGAAGACACATTGTCGAAAGGTCGACTGGATTGGTATAGCCTGGTAGATCGTGGACCCGGGGTAGATGGGCGATTGATGAGGACTTTGGGCCAGCTTCGAGAAGCAGCGGGAAAATGGCCGACAACAGAGGTTGTGGTGCATGATCCCAGAAGGATCGTTGTAAGACATCCAGAAAGGCAAGCAAGTGCACAAAGAGTATTCTCAATGATAAATTCGCCATGAATGAGCGGGCTAGAAGATATGCGTGACACAAGAAATAGAACGGTAAGATACAAGGTTGGAAGTGCAGAACGCGTGGCACACTGGGTATCATCGCGTCATCGTCACGTGAAGAAAATCAACCCAAGAGATCCAAAAATTCCGTTGAACAAGGTTCTAAGACGAAGTATACGGGAGTACAGGTCACGTTAAATACTACAAGAGCCGTGACCATCAACTATACAGTCAACTTCGGACGCACCGTCCATATTCTGGACACCAAAGAACGACAACCCTAGCAATTGTCATAACCATCTCGTGGTATGGACGTTGGATCTGGGGCCTTTTTCTCGAGGACGGTCTCCTCGAAGATAATTTCGGTATTTCTTGTACGGGTCTTCACCATTGGAATTAATCAGCTAAATGACTTGAAATGGAATGATGAATATGTGCCTCATCTCTTGATTGCAAGGTTAGGAAGTTCTCCTGTTTTGTAAAATCATCGTTAGTAATACATAACATGACGAGCTGCCTGAGAACTTCTGACCCGACGCTCAACGTAAGGAGACCCATCAACCGCGGTGAACTCGAGGTCCTCTGAACCTCGTGCTCTGGATATCAAGGTGGATAGTAATGAATTTGTGTAAAACTTTGCCAGCGGCAGGACAAAAACCAAATGCCTAATTCTCGCAGATTAGTAAGGACGACAAGGAAATCAATGAACCGCTAACAGCCCGTTAGTCTGAATCGTGTTAGCTTCCGAGTACCTCCATAGGAAACGAGTAATAATTACCATGGCCAAATACACTGAGAGATTAACGATTGTCCATACCGCTGTCAGCAGTCCGGTATGCAGGGTTACTAGAAAGGCATTAAGTGCCCGAGTATGCAATAAAAGAAACCACTGAACGTCGTATGATCTTCTTGATCACATGGTCAGTGTCAGCGAACCCCGTGCAGAATTCCCTCTAATGAAAGCCTCAGGGTCAGTCGCCAAAAGATATGAAGGACATACCAGGGACAGTACGAGCGAGATTGTGATGATAAAATTGTCCGCCGCGGACGCGAAAAGCCACACAATAACAATAGACTGAAACCGGTGGAATTCTGTAAATGTAGGCACAAGGTTGACTGCAACAGCTGTGCCAATGCCGCATACTGTGGAGAGGGAATTGTTTCAAATGTGGGCACCAGAAACGGTTTGCTTACGCATGCCGGCCAGCGCGAAAGCGACAATCACAGCGACTAGCAGTGTGCTCTGTTTGAGAACCTTGATCCTCCAAGCAAAGAATAACTGAACTAAAGCCGACGTGATGCCCTGCTCGAAGGTTTAGACTGCAGAAATGCACACGATATTCGTCACTCACAGTGGTACCAGGAACTTGAAAGCATCAAGGGAGTCAATAGATGACTTGCAGAAATTTTGAAAAATTTTACCAGTGGAAAACACTGCGGCGTCGGATCAGTACACACCACAACTATTTATTATAGTAGCAAACTTACTCCAGTTTGCTATAAATAATACATTCGAATCCCCTAAATGAGTGGACAAAAGGTTAGTACTACTAGCATAACACGCAAGGAAGCAACTCACCAAAATGGCTGATGAGCGCGTCATACATGTAAACAAACTCCAAAGCCACATTGAGGGTGTCCAATGCAAGTAACGTTGCAACCTAAGAGGGCGTGAGCTGAGAGTGGTGACATTCAAGGGACTGGACCCACGAAGAGTTTGAACCAAAGACCGTCACTGTAGTAGGAAGATTGACATCCTAGCACCAACTATGATTCGGTCCACGAACGCACCTCTTATAACACGAAAAGTAAACGAGCGATTGAGTCACCACTACACCATACAGGATGGTATCCAGCACGAACCCCACGAGCATGGGTCCCAACCTGCGAAGTGGCAATCGCCATCTCAGCCTGTGCAAATTGTATTCAAGGTGAGACATACGAGACACCCGCTGGCGAGACCATGTTGTGCGGATATCCACACTGCTGAGTACCAGCGGAAACACCCAGTCAAGTTGGTCACGGTGGAGTATGCAAAAGAGGGGAAATGACCTGGAGGACCCATTGTGCGGTGAAGTCCTTTATGTTACCATGAGCCGGTTGCGATGAATACGTCCGCCTTCAGGGTAAGTTGCTTAACGGCAAGGGTAGCTTATCATTTAACCCACGGCGAAGGAACTTACGAAACGTTCCATTCCTCAAAGTTGACCACTGGCAGTGGGGTCACCGTCACTGGGGTGACAAGTTAGTACCACCTTGATGGCATCTCTTGTGATAGATGCTAAAGTGGCAGTGCATGTACCAGTGGGAGTTCTAGTTGCAAGTGCGACGAAGTTTGCGTCCACTGACACTTCATCACGGAAAAGTCAGGTTCGTGATAATCCTCTATAATCCTCGATAATTCATTCTTTGAAAAATTGACAATAGTCTACAAACCCTCATAGTTCTATAGATTGGATTAGCACGAACCTGATTTTTCCGTGATGCTTGCGAAACGAAATTGACACGCAGTCCAGTCTCAAAACAAACACCGAAAGTGATTTGTCGGACATATTGATTCTCTGGTCTCTTACACACACTTTCCTGCCAGCGACTCGGAACTTCCTCACTGTCAGAATACTTGCCCCTAGCATCTCCAAGTTGAAACATTGAGTTGACACGCCAGGCAGAAGTCAACGTCATCCATCCACATAATTAATTTCCGAGGAAAGAGAATTTCGCCTCGAATCATGCCGTGGTCGCAATGTCTGCTCCGCTGTCACCAAAAATAGATGCCAGATGCTGACAGTGGTAACCACTGACACTACCTCGGCTAGTGATGTCACATTAATTAGCTAGAACTACCCATGGACGAGTCACTCGCAGGAAACTCATGTACATACATAAACGAACTACATCTGCCTAAGATGCTCTTCAAGTGCATCTTTCCATCTAGCCAGTTCACCATGGGATTCATCCAACCTTCTCATCTTCCCTCCGACGCCTATGCCCATCCGTGTGAGCCACGGAGTATACTTGTCCCTCTTAATGGCATGATTGGTTATGCAGCACCGGACAACTCCCTCCCTGGAGAAAATTTCCTTCCAAGTCTCCTTGCAGCCCTCAGCACATGGCGGGCACAGACCAAAAATGCGCAAGAGTGTGCGGCATATTAGGCGAGGGAGGTAATGGTATAGCGGTGGATCTAACCCTGTTGTCGATTGAAAGGGGAGCCTGTGAGTGAGAAAATGATACCAGTTGTCACATCCTCACAGATAATGTCCGTTGCACTGTCACTAATCAATGGTCCCAATGTTCCAATGTAGTTCCCGTCAACAATCCAACCTCGGGTATCCTGCGCTATCAAGGCGCTAACTTCATCCTTGAATTCATCGTTCTTCAACCTTTGCCATCCCGGTTTCCAAGCCAGTCCATCGAGGGATATGTGTGGGAGGCTCAACTTGGCTGAAAGATAGGTGCCGAGTGTGGACTAGGGGCGACCACATATACCCATGGAATCTTTGAAAGGGGCTCGCAAAACACACCTTGCCTGTCCCTGCGAGCCGTCCCCATGGGGACTAAAATACGAAAAATTGATGTGGAACTGACATACCACTATTTCCGATCAAGTGTATTCTGTAATTCCCGTGCTCGTCACCGAGAAGAGGTGCGTTGAAAGTCGACATGACGATCAAAGACAACTGGAAAATGTGCCAATTAGCAAGCGAGCAAGCAGCTAAATACCCAAATGACTCGTTATGAGCCGTGGACTGCGGAGCCGCAAAGTTGGCAAGTGTCAAGTGACACAACTCGAACAACCCAGTTGAATCAAATACAATGCATGTACATGTGATGTTGATCATGAAGCATCTGGGGTTTGTAGTTCAGCCAAACGTATATACAGTAAAATATCGAGTGAGTCAACTATAGATTCGCCTAATATGGTCGTCAAGTTCACCCTTCCACTCGGCCAACTCACCACGGGATTCATCCAGCCGTCTCATCTTCCCTCCAACGTCTACGCCCATTCGTATGAGCCATTCCCTGTACGTGGTTCTCGCAGCGCCATGATTTGTTACACACCACCAAACAATGCCCCCGGTCGAGAAAACCTCACTCCATTTCTCTTTGCAACCTTCGGCGCATGGTGAGCGAAGACCAAGTAGGCGCATCAACGTGCGCCACAGCAAACGGGGCAGGTAATAGTACAATGGCGGATCTAGCCCTACATATTGATGGTTGAGATTTGAAAGGTCAGTCAAATACGACGCAAGCACCTGAGTTGAACTCACATATGATGTCCGTCGCGCTATCAGCAATCAACGTTCCCAACACCCGAGTGTAGTTTCCATCGATAATCCAGCCTTCAGTATACCGCGTCATACACGCCTCCACTCTTTCTTTCAACTCATCATCGGTAGTCTGTTGCCAACCTGGCTTCCAGGCAAGTTCATCGAGAGAGACGTGAGGCGGTCCCAACTTGGCGGTAATATAAGCGCCAAGCGTGGTCTAGGGAACAAGATTAGTATAACGTTCCAGGACATTTCAAACTATGTTTCGGAAACTCACCTTGCCTGTCCCTAGAAGCAGTCCTCCGTGGTAACTAAAATACGGCAAACGCACATGGAACTGACGCACCACTATTTCCTATCAAGTATATTCTGTATCTCCCATACCCATCACCGAGAAGAGGGGAGTTTAACCTTGACATGATGGTCGAAAACAAGGACTAGAGAAACCAAACGCGCGAGGGAGTTCCCAAGGACATGTATATAACTTCTTCTCACTGGCGGGAAGTGCGTCACCGGCCACCGGTCACCACCGCCCGGGCTGAGAAGTATGACTCGGACCCATTAGACCGCGTATTGGATGTCTGTATGTCAATTGCTTCTGAACAACCCCGTCATTCAGGTAGTTGGAAGTTCAGGCCTCAGGTACAACTTCGGTATGCACAACCGCATGGCAACTGGATCTGAACCATCTGTGCGGCCTGGGGTTTCCCACCCAAGTACTCGATGGCCGCCCGATCGCGAGGTCGCGTCGACTCGGACTCGGAGGTGCTATCCGCCAAGGCCTCGCAGTTCTCGGCGCTCTTAATCGCACCGAGGAAATATCGTGGTCGTAAATACCAAATACTGGGTAATTCCACCGCATGATTGGGAACAAACTTACGGTCCGAGTTTAACGGGGACCACGTTGGCCCGTTATGATACAAGTTTGATATCCTCACTTGATCCAAGTCTGCTGGTATGGCTTGATTTGTGTCCTGGTGCGTAGCACTCGTCAAGTTTCTGGTGGAAATGACCCACCAGAAGAGATATCACGGATCCCAGTCAATGAGGCTGATTGCCTGTCATCGCTGGACCTCCAAAAAGAACAGTCACATAAACACATGATCCAAACTACATCTGCCCGAGATGTTCACTAAGATCGTCCTTCCATCTGGCCAACTCGCCACGAGATTCATCCAACTGTCTCATCTTCCCTCCTCCGTCAATGCCCATTCGTACGAGCCATGCCCTGTACTTGGTTCTCGCAACACCATGGTTCGTGATGCACCACCACACGATGCCTTGTTTCGAGAAAACTTCCGCCCAAGTCTCTTCGCAACCTTCGGCGCAGGACGAGCGAAGACCAAGTAGGCGCATCAAGGTGCGCCATAGCAAACGAGGGAGGTAACGGTGCAGTGGTGGGTCTAGCCCTACCCACAATCAAAATGGCAGTTTGTGGGTGGGGAAGCACGACACAACTCCTTTAGAGAAACTCACATATGATGTCCGTTGCGCTATCAGAAACCAGCATTCCCAGCGCATTATAGTTTCCATCGATGATCCAGCCTCGGTTATCATTCGCCATAAAGGCGTTGACTTTTTCTTTGAATTCGTCGCTCTCCGATCTTTGCCATCCCGGCTTCCAGGCGAGTTCATCAAGGGAGATGTGAGGCAGGTTCAACTTGGCGGAAAGGTAGGTGCCGAGGGTAGTCTTGGGAGGGAGGTATTGACATTATGTACGGTGACGGGAATTCCGGACGATATTTGTGAGACTCACCTTACCCGTCCCTGCGAGCACTCCTCCGTGGCGACTGAAATTCTCGAAGACTTATGTGGAACTGACATACCACTGTTCCCTACCACATGGACTCTAAAATTTCCATCCCCATCACCGAGAAGAGGCGCATTGGAAATCGACATGATAGTCGAAAATAAGGATAGTATCGCACACGCGGAGGAGTTCCCAAGGACAAATAGCTCTTCCGAGTCCGAGGCAGTGCATCACCGCGAAATCCGAATGACTCACCGGTCTACTGGATCGTGTTACGGAACCGCAGGCCACAAGTGTCAACGCAGCAACTCCGATTACATAACAGTTTCCGTTCCTTTGAATAATTAGAGAAATAGATGTTATCATACGTACAGTTCAAGTGGTCTACGAAATTACGAGACTTCCTCCATATCTTCGTCGTCGTCATCTTCGTCGTCATAATCCTCCATGGCTACATCGCCGTTCATCATTGAGCTCGGACCAGGAACATTTTCGGCTTTAACCTGTGAGATGGATAACTTAGCGCAAAATCAGACGCATCATGCAGACCACACTGACCCCTTCCCTAGCGAATATTTCTGAAAGCTCCCACATTCCGTTGTACTCCCCGCTACGGTGAAGTGTGCCAATTTCGTTGAGTACTTCTTTGAGGTAAACTTCGGGCTGTTGGGTTCGCTCTCTGAGAGGTTTAAAGCTCCAGCGCGGTTGCTCGCGGAAAAGTTGGAACAACAAATCCAGCAGCTGGTTCCGCGGTAATCGAGCCATGCGTTCAAAGGTTCCTTTGACAGGCTTTGGTTTGGTTTTCTGATAAAATCGAGTCAGACGATTCCTCGAACAGCGAGAAGTGGATACTGACAATCATATCAGCGAACGAGCCACTCGCTACACCACTGCTCAATCTGTTGATTCCGCCGCGACCACCGCTGAGACCCGCCTCTTCGATCATCCGAATTTGTCTTCGTGGTGTATTGTATGCGCGACTTCTTTCCCGCATTTGACGCCTGTACGATTCGTTGAATAGCGGCCGTAGACTGCACTCATGTTTGATACGACCAGTCAAAATTGTTGTCCGGGCACGAGGATTGTACGTATGTGCTGCAGCTGTCCCAGGGGCAGGAGGAACAGGGTCTTTTGGGCGTTCGGCAACGACAAGTTGGTTTTCCACGGATTCATTCACCATCTCCAACTCATACCTATCCACATGGATACCATTCTCTCCGGCAGGGATATATGCAGCGTCTGGCGGGAAAGAAGGCAAGTCTGCTGCACGAGGGGTTGGGTCGTTCGGGTCGGGAGGCAGAAAGAGGAATATGCGTGGTGAACGCCCCGATGAACCGGCAGCGTTTTGGTAAATACGTATCGTGGCAAGGTGGATGTCCTCCTTGTCAATGTTTGCCCATCGTGCCATCAAGTGCTTAGGTATCTTTCAAAATAAATGTAAGATGTGCGTGAAGAGAATGAATCTCCAAAAAAAAGAGGCTCCTTGTGACGCTGAGATGTTATTGAACCACGCTGATGCTCACCTTGACTAGCCAAACTCTCCCGCTGCCTCTGTCTAGCATAAGCTCCTCATCAGGATCAGGCTGTGAATCCTCTTCTTGAGGTACCTCAGGTTCGAAATGTTTCTTTTCGTCCTCAACGGTCAAATCGTCCATGCGGCACCAGTATTTTAATGGAAGAGTCGGTTCAAAGTCTGAGAGTCTCGGTGTGAATTGTTTGGTTGCGTTGTATTATGTAATACAAGGCCAAGGTGAAGAAACTCGAGTAAGTACACGTTGAGGACATATCACCATGATCATGGATATTCCATGATGGCCTTCTGATATCGTACATAGTCACTGTCTGCACTAATTACGCCCTTTGGAATCAAATGCCACCCTTGACCGCTTGCCAAGATGCTCTACTCGTGATGTCTTGCCACCACCTACCACATACGTCAGAAAATCGTACGATATAGAAATCAGAACACTCGACCTGTTGACATTGGGTCGGCTTGAGAACTCGTCAACGTTGACGTCGGGGGCAACGACAATAGTTCCGTAGGGCAAATGGAAGAGGTCTACAAGGGTCACTTCCTAAGTAATAAAAGGCCCAGCGTCAGCAAGCAATCCTTGAACCAAGATCGGTACGAACATCCCCCGCAAGGTACTTTTGCTTGGCGAGAAGGACTTCATAAGCGTCCAACTTGGCCTTAAGTTGGGTACGGAGCGACTTGACGCGAGCATCGTCTGTACTTCCACCGAACCATCTGCGGGAGCGGGTTCATCAGAGGGTCCTGATGCGAGATCTAGGACGTACTTGGTAAACTTGAGTTCCCACGCAAGGCCAGATACAAATGGGTCGTAATTGAATGCCTCGATGGACGCGGCCTGCTCGAACAAGGCTAGCTTCTTGGTGTCGGTAGGAATCAATGCATTTCCTTGCGAAAAGTATTCGGTCGCAATATATCGGGCGATCGCTCGCGATTCAAAAAGAATGAACCCATTATCATCCTGCACTCTATATCAGCAAAAATCAAGAACGGTTCCGTGTCTGATTGAACGTACAATATATGGGACTTGTCCAAACGGTTGGTGAGCAACAAAGCCCGCAGCCTTGTGTTCACCTTTGGTAAGGTCCACTGGGATGAACTCGAAAGGTACGTTCTTCTCCTTGAGTATGACTGCTACACGAAGTGTGCAAGTCGACGTCGAAAAACCGTACAACTTCAAGACCATTCTTACTCTGCTAGGTGTTGAGAGTGATGGGGGATATGCCTCTGTCTTGAGCTTTTATCCTGATCGCGTGGGAGAGACTTTCTGCCAAGGTTGGCATTAAAATTCGAACCAGCCATAAATTTCTCCAAAGCATTCAAGACAGCGGCCAGGAGGTGGGAAGTGACACTGTTCGAGAGGCAATCAGCTGACAGGGAGGCCATCAATACTAGGGAATCCCATCGCAGAAGAAGGACGATATCGGATGAGGACCGAGAAGATTACCACCCGAAAAGGAAACTTCGAGGCTCGCAGATTCCACGCACTCAAAATTGTGAGATTCGTCTGCGACAATATATACGCAATTTGGGTTCGCCTGGATGAAGAAATGGCTCGAAGATGTTGGGTGTTACCTAGAGGGTCAGCCACGTATGTTTAGCACTATCGGCCATGAGGTAATCGAACTGATCATGATTCATATTGGTCGTGCCAAATTATTGTGCACTATGCACGAATATGACGACATGAGGATTGCCAATCAGTCAGCTCTCGCGATCAGCGCCGACTGTTCGGTCGTCGAAAGTGACCAAAGTTATGGCAACTACAAAAATAGCTAATGAAGTTCTCACCGCTTAAGATGAGTCGCTGCGCCTTCGGAATTGGGGTTCCTTCTGAGCACACAGGGGATACGTATTTCTCCCTAGTGGGGCTCGGGGATCCCGCCGAAAGATGTGAAGAGTTCATCACGGTCCCGTCCAGAACTGGAACCAGTGCAGATCGATGCGTCCTCTAATTTCGTGAGGCGTTGGTATGCACGAAGGGTCCTAAGTTACTGTAAAATGGTCCAAGTGAGCGACGCGATATCCGTTGGTGGAGCAAAAATTACAAAATGCGAGCGGAATTATAAATTGAGTTTATTTCAAAGAGAGCGTCGAATATTACTTCCTTTTACAGACCCGGATACATAGAACGTTCAACGGTGGGTGCTCAATCACAAATGATCATGAGCTCCTAGTGACTCAATTTATACCTTTCTAAACACCGACATCGACACCCGTTGTAGTTGATCTGAGGTGTGGGAGGGAGAAAACACCGTTGGTAGTTCGGATGGGTTCAACACCATAGCGGACAGTGTCTGAGGGTACGTGCACACAATTCACCGTCACGGTGCTCCGGTCAGCTGGTTTATATTACTAACTTACTGGGGCCCGAACAGAATGTATAACAATTACCTCTTATATACCGTCAAAACCGCAGCTTTACGTTGTGTATATTTCAGCTACCGTGGCCATCGGATCGAGTGTGGCATTGGCAATACTCATGATACAACGTGTAGACTGGAATATCGTTATGATATGACTATCTGTGTCACTACTCGGTGGCCAGTGAGGTCAAGAGCGTCGGTGGTTCAAACGTTGCTTTCGTCTCGCTCATGCTTCGCGAGCGCGAGCGAATACGATAGCTATCCTCAGGCTGCTTCTACACCCTCTTTGTGGCCGCATGGCTCATTGTTCGGACGCAGGAAAGTCCCGATATCTATATGGACTGTGATTGGCCAATTGAATTTCGCATTGGGACGGGTTCTGGCGCAGTTCCGGGCAGTCAGTTTACTAAAGGTAGTTCAACTGGCTAAACTATAAAATGGACTGGGGGCCGAGTGGTTAGACCTTAGGCTCGGATCCACTCCATCGAACCCATCCATCAAACCAACCGGCTTTTTCGAGTCCTTCACTATGGTCGTCAAAATTCATGGCCACGCTATCGCCCCTCTCGTCAGGCTCGTAGTCGCAGTTTGCAAAGAAAAGCAAATTCCGTACGAACTTGTCAATGTCGCCGTGTACCAGGGAGAAAACAAGACGGCCGCGTTCAAGCAATTCCACCCATTCGGTCAAGTCCCATACTTAGTAAGAGGAGCCTTCATGTCGCGTTGTACCCGTTGACAAGATTGCTCCTCGACCAATCAGGATGATGATGGTTTCATCCTGTACGAGGCCCGAGCCATTTGCCGATATCTCGTCAAGAAGTACGAGGGGCAGGGAACACCCGGACTTCTACCAACGGACCCGCGAACCGAAGCATTGTTCGAGCAGGCTGCATCCATCGAGTACTGCAATTTCAACCCCTTCGCTCTGGGCCTCACTATGGAGAAAATCATCAAGAAGTCGGAACAGAACTTCTTTGGATTCAGAAATGCTCACGTGTTGCTGCAGGAACCAAAAATTGCCCGAGGATGAAAAAGTGGTGGACCAGTGCCTCGAAGCCCTGAATCGAAAGCTGAATGCATATAATGAGATCCTCGACAAACAGCCGTACCTGGCAGGAGAAGTAAGTTCTCATTTTCTTCGGGCTGTTGGACAAACCTGAGATTTTTCTTTAGAGTATTACTTTAGCGGACCTCTTTCATCTTCCATACGGAACCATAGTGTTTGAAGAACTCGGGATCCCATTACTCGAAAACAGGCCCAACGTTGCGAGGTAGGATTCCTTGATCTGGCCAACAGCTGTAACTCGCAGCTGATGGTCCTAACAGGTGGTGGAAGGCCATATCCGCCAGACCGGCGTGGCAGGCTGTGAGGACCATTGCCGCTTGAAGTCTGCTCGGATTCTTCGTATCAGAAATGTAGAATCTGTCGGAAATGTATTAAAACAACATTCGGGTGACAGTCGCGGACTTCACTGAAAAATAAAATAGTAATATCATGCATCACCTTGAAGGTTAAACATTATGTACATACTTAAGTAAATCGTTGCTGAACACTGAGCGTTGAACATCCATGACTATCCCAGTTGGTCTGGCATACCGGAGTCTAGGAGGGCTTACAGCCGACGCCGCTATGTCCTTACGTATAGTCAAGTCTCGAGAGATCGATGCCAGATTAAGGTATGATTCAGCCTGAGCGGCCCGTGCGGTGGACGCGAGTCCCAAACCACATGCGCGCAGACGTCTCTTCGTCGATCAGCACATTCCCCTAGAAGCAATGCACTCGTGACAGGCACGTCGACAGGCAATGTGTAATCACCTCTAACATCACGCACCCGAACGAGGGTGTTGCGACTCGGACGGCTTGAATTCGCAGCCCACGTGCCGTTCGGGTGCTGTCCATCTCACAGCTCTCTGCATTGTTCACGCTCGACAATCCATTGGCAGTGACATTGGACACAGATCCCGTGGCCATCAGAGCTAAGGTCCTTGGCGGCGATGAGGTTTGCCTGCTTAGCAACACCATACTTGTGGAACCCGATGGTACAAGCGCAATATGGACCGCGACTATTGCCATGCTTGTCTACGTTGCTGGTTTGATGGCGTTGGCCCAGAGAGGTACGGAACCGTCTTGGGGTAGCCGGCAGAGCTTCGTTCGATCTGGCTCATGAGGTCGACCAGTGGGCAACCTTGACATCTGTGTATAGTCGGTCGTCCTTCAGTCGCTGACGATTATGTTTCGACAGCGAACCATTCACTGAAATACCATTCAGAGGACATGTAAATCATCGCGATCACTCAAACCGGTGTTCCTGTGTCCGTCAAAGCGAAATTAGTGCATGGGAAAAGAAGAGAGTGGGACCTAAGAGTCTCGTGGGCAGAACACTGCTCTTCCACACGGCAAACATGTGGCTTGGTACGGGTTCTTAGACTCTAGTTGGACGCAAAAATGAAGGCAGCCATCATGAATGACACGTGTTGTATAGACTCACCTCTATATCTGGTCATTATGAAAGGTAAATGTATGGTGTGGTATCTGGCGTAACGCCAACACCGCCGACAGAGTGGAAATTTCCTAATGGACGAAGAATGAACATCGTGAACTAGCTGTAGAAAACGTGTGGAATGCGTCACCGCTATCATTTGTCTCAATGGCTTCGTCACGTTCCCGTGTACCACCTCGTGGATCGCAGTGCATTTCCTTCTTCCGTTGTTCTATCCCGAGGGGAACATCTGTCGCTCTTGGACCGTCTGTACAGTCCTTGCCCAGGCTCGACAATCACAACCTCGCTACTATCTTCTCCGCTCCCGATCATTGTACCCGCTTCTTTACCATTCTACCTCACGATCGTTTCTGCCCTTGTGTGATGGAGAAGGAGCTTCGCTTGGGGGCTATGCTAATTTGCTCGGACCAAAGGAGTGTGAATACTAGAACCCTTCAACTTCTTGCTTCCGTTGTCCGCTCGTTCCCGTTGGCGCAGATACCCAATAAGGGCACATGCAGCAAGTAAAGCCCAATCAAGTCGTTTTTCCTTGCTCTGGTCCATGTCACGTAGCATAACAACCCTGACTCGAAAGCGGCTGGTATAGGACACGCTGATAATCGTCTGCCATTGCGACAGCAGGCAGAGATTCCTTTTTCGTCAGTCAAAATCATAAGGCTCACGCACTGTCCCCTCGATCACAACAATACCATAATCTTGACCTCTACTTTGACGAGTTTCAAGTTTCTGAACCAGTAGTAATCGCGAAGCAGGGCGTCTCGTGCATTGTACTTCATCCTTGGTGCAAACTAGAATGGCCTGTCCTATGAAACAGAATAGGGAGATCGATTGCGAGGGACGCACCTGGTTGCTTCCACACACACAAGGCGCCAAGGGTGACCTTGTCAGAGGAACTACTGGACCCCTGCAGAGCCCAGTCATGAGGCCCATCCCGTAGACGGCGACATTCATGTTCACAACAGTGACGGGATGAATAACGCTAGGAAGGCTTGATCGTGATCCTCGAGTCCCGACACATTTAGTCTCTCTTCATGGCTCTGGCTCCCCGAAAGCATACGCTATCGTCTGTCACCATCAAGCGGGTTGGGCGCCGAACACCGAGACTGGCAGACGAGTAGGTGCCGAGTGGGGCAGCGAGTATTAGTACGAGTCAGTTTGTTCACGCCTATGAGTGCGGTGCGGCGGGAAGGTGTAAAAACGATGTATATGAGACAACTACAGTGCAGACTAAACGAGTGATGGCCTGAGTGATTAGTAGAAGAGTTATTGCCACTCCGCTTCATATTTGAAATATGCTACATAATTCAAGAGGCCACAGGGTCTTCCTGGCAAAACCCTCAGAAACAACGTGTTGTGGCCGTGTGAGAAAAAAAAAAAGAAATGCCATTTGATGGCCCGATCAGGGCAGCCATGCCCAGGCGCGTAAAACGCATGCACTGCCACTACAACCTGGCCCGCCGTTGGTCGTTCCCCAGGAGACACCGACCAACACCTCACTAGCAACGCCCAATGTTCTTCTTCGACTTTTCCGTGATTGGGACGACGAGGTGGTTCGTATTCTCTGAGCTTCAGAACGATGACCTCGCAGTCCGTCTTCTCCTTCCATGGAACATCTCCATACAACAACTGAGGCGAAAATGTCAGCCACTGGAAACACATCATAGCGAAGCAGTACTTGGAACATTATGCACCCGAACGAGTACATGTCTGCAGACGGGTCTGGTTTCCAGCCAGAGAGCTGCTCAGGTGCCGCCCATCTTACTGCACCTGGATTGTTTGACCCCGACAACCGTTCCAAATACGACAGACCAGGCTGCAGCTTTCCCATGGTCGATGCGAGGCCAAAATCGCATATTTGCGGATTGTGATTCTCATCCATCAGCACGTTGCTCTGGACAAATATAAGTTTCGGCCAAGACAAGAGGTCGCCAACCTACGCTATGCAAGTCCCCGTGAAACACGCGGTTGGAGTGTACTATCGCAAAATGAGAAAGGGACGTAGTCAAGGAGCGCTAAGAGAACACACGATATGATAGGCCGGATCCAATAGCATGTGCCTGCAAAATCCTTAGCGTCCTCCGTTCAGATAATTAATTGCGCAACTTACTAGCTGCAATCGGTCGGTTATTGTCAAAGCCTGACCTCTATTCTGCAGGTAGGTGTGCAAGGTTCCATGCATCATCCAGGGCGATACTGTTGCGAGTAGGGGTCCAAAATTTGATGCCACGCCAAGTAGCGCGACGATATTCTGATGCTCTAATCTCTTTAGAAGACCAAGCTCGCGGCGAAGGCTCTACCACCTTGGATTACAGGGTGAACTAGCATCAAAGACAGGTCTCACCTTTTGCTTTTTCTCAAGGTGAGCATCGGATTCAAAGTACCTCAAGGTCTTGACAGCGACCTATAGAAAATAAGTAGAGAGTTGGTGTTTAAAGGGAAGATATCGAACCGGGAATGTCGATCCTGAAGTATCTCTACACCTGCACTTGTACACATTTGCGAATGTGCCACCAGTGACAGGATATTCAGAGTCTCGAATGATTTTCTCTGTTAGGTCCAACAGAGGACGTTCTTGGAAACTGATAAGACAGAAGGTGGCCTCAATCTAGAATTGACCGACTAAAGACAGACAACTCACCCAAGAATTCGGTGAAGCATGAGGGTATATGGATTCTCGTTTGTGTTTCTTGTATTGGCGAGACCAAGCTAGCAAGCAGGACGTGGAGGGAGGGTGCAAGAGAGTGGCGCCACGAGGCAAGTGCGTGTTCTAGCACAGTTCTTCGAGCACTTGCTGTGGTGCTTACCTCTTGTCTCGAATACAAACGGCGCTCCAGTTCAACCATGCCGGGACAACGTGTTTTACTATGGGTTGTCTTTGTACCATATGCTCCTTGGAGCTCCCGTAACGTTTTCTAGGGACCACGAATTTGTATCACTCGGAAGGCCATCATACTAAGATAAAATGTTAGGAAGGTATCAGAAATCCAGTGATCATTGGGTGGTGTAACATGGTCGGCGGAGATAGCGTTCATCAACGTGAGTGCCGAAGTTATTGGCGCGCGCACTAGACGTCTTCCTGTACAAACCCGGGCGGAGAACGGGAGGCCATTCCAATACTAATAACAGGCACGGCAGGCTTCATCGTCAAACAAGACTACCTTGTCTTCCTATGCCATGACCAACGAGATACCATTGTTGCTCCGGGCTGCAGGATCCATGAAGACAGTACTCGGGGGAGCATAAGATGAGATCTTGTTGAATGGGAGACGTCACCGGTCACCCATCACGGGGCCCATGGTCGCGGGAATAAATGCTTGTCACACCCGTAGGGCAGGTCATGATAAGGCGGTCCCGTCGTTGAGCAATACAGTACCACGCAAGTGACTGCATCATACATATACCACAATCACAGCCTGATTGCGATCCCCAGTGTATCCAGTTCCCGGATCCGATACCGTGCCAGTGGCCTCACCGAGGCACCGCGGATGATGCCTCCTAATGATATCAAGTACGCGTTTCTTCAAGTTACCTACTCACAAGGCGGTTGAACCAGAATAACTTAGTAGCAAATCAGCCATCAATTGCAATAAATATTCAGGATGAATATTAGCAAGTCGTCCGTCACGGCCCTCACCTAGTTTACAGTCTTTGCGCGTCGTTATGTGACTGGTGAGCAGAGAGAAAGGAATGTGTCAGCGAAGCTGCTGAGTGTGGGCGAAGGCGCGAAGCGCCTCCCGGTCGCGATCTGATCAGGCACCTGGGGGTCCGAGCGTCAGCTGCGTGGGTGGGCTGGGACAGACCTCGCCCGCAGCTGGTTGGATGTGCATGGTATCCTGGTGATCACGACAGCAAGGATCAGCGGGTCGATTCTGCAGAGCTCCCGTGGAGGCTGTGCGGGAATCACTGGGCGTGGCGGGTGGGGCGAAAAGCACGCGAAGGCGTAGTGCGCAGCTCAAAGGCAGACTGGTGAGGGAGCGAGAGAGAGA
>JBBPMD010000371.1:0-26714 GCA_038090095.1 Zangia roseola
AGTGTACCAAAAGTGTAGTCAAAGTGTATCAAAAAAGCGAAAAAGTGCAGTCAAAAGTGTAGTAAAAGTGCAGTAAAAGTGTACCAAAAAAGTGAAAAAAGTGTAACAAAAGTGTAGTAAAAAGTGTAGTCAAAGTGTACCAAAAAGCGAAAAAAAAGTGTAGTAAAAGTGCAGTAAAAGTGTACCAAAAATGCAAAAAAAGTGTAGTCAAAAGTGTACCAAAAAGTGAAAAAAGTGTAACAAAAGTATAGTAAAAAGTGTAGTCAAAGTGTAACAAAAAAGCAAAAAAGTGCAGTCAAAAGTGTAGTAAAAGTGTAGTAAAAGTATACCAAAAAAGTGAAAAAGTGTAGCTAAAAGTGTACCAAAAGTGTAGTAAAAAGTGTAGTCAAAGTATACCAAAAAAGCGCACAAAAGTGTAGTCAAAAGACTTAGTCAAATTTGTGTTGCACTGTGGCAATTGTTTGTATTTATTTGCACCCCCAAACATATATAAATCTGGCCTCTCTGACAATTTTCCCACACCTTCTCTTTCCTCAACCACCATCATCTCCACTTCCTCACTACACTTTTCACTACACTTTTTCACTACATTTTTTCGCTTTTTTGGTAAGTCACCTCATCTAATCCTCTTATCCCTTGGCTAATCCCTATTATTCTTAGTCAGTGAAATTTTTTCTATGTTGTGGTGAGTCATTGTTTGTATTTATTTATTTGTTGCTGACTAGTCCTTATTATTATTTAGCTATTGCATTTGCTTATGTAATATGTAGTTGTCCTTGTGTATTTACTATTTGCAATATCATATTGTTTATTTTATGATCTATATTGAGTGATTGAGTTTCAATTCCAATAATTTATTGGATATACAGGGTATTTCCACCAAACTGTTCTAGACTGTCCCAGTATTAGTCATCTATCTTCTATATTCTTCCAGCACCTAGTGAGCCAAGCAGTGAGCCGACCTTCCATGCTGTTAAGTTTTTGTGTGTTATTTTGAACCAATTCTTCCAGCAAAATCATGTTCTTCAAGTGAGTTCTGACCAATGCTCCTTGAACATTCTCCAGGTGACCCTGGATGCTCTGGAGGTCCTTTGCTTGATGAGTGACCTCCCTTTCCAAAGCAGAGACCTGCTGCTCTATGTTTGTCACCATTCTGATTACCTGCCCTTCTTCAGCATTAAGTCAGCACTAATAGCCTACTAGTAAGATGTTGCGATTTACATACCTGGCATCACCTACTGCTGGTGGTCTGCCTAAGTCACTCCAAATGTTTGAAAAGAAGGAACATCCGATAATGTAGAAATAGACTCAGAGGAGGTCTGTGAGTCCATTGGAGATGGATATGAATGCACCCAGGGGACTCAGCCAATTGTTTATAGTACACACTGCAGTGGGGTTTCACATGAAGCTGAAACACATGTACGGAGTTCCATCAGAATGTCGTGGAATTTCCTGATCTGATCTGAGTCTTGCCTGGGAAATTACTACACTGCAGTACCAACCACAGGACAGATGCACTTGGACTACACACACTACTTAGTCTGGGTGAACAGCACTTGGTGGCAGCTTGCTAGGGTAGGCCAACTTCTGGCATGCAATGTGTGTGATGACTCGAACTTTCAGCTGCCACCCTTTCATTTTGATATCCATGGGCCTCTTGGGGCTTGGTAGTGGCAGCATATGCTATGTCCGTGCAATGCCCGTCACAGGCAAAACCATACAAAGTTTCCTTAGAGAGTCAGTCCCTCACAGGTATCATCTTGAATGACCTCAGCATGTTTTAAGAATGTGCTCTGCCAGTTTGCATGGACTGTGAGACTCACTCAGATCTTTGGATTTGGGGAGTCAACTTATCCTATTCACCCAGCATGCAGAGTCTTGTTGGATCAACCTGCCCCACCATCTGGGTGACCTCATGGCACAAGGAAAATGGTGCTGGATTTTCTGTGAGTACTGTGGCTACATTCTGGACATCAGGAAATGCTAAAACATGTAAGACCTTAACCTTCCCATTCATTTGTTGCCTCTGTGTTGGTCCTCTTATTGGATCTGTCCACTCCTCCAGTAAGATTAAATTCTGTGACCATCACAAGCCCCATTTGCTGACTATTTTCCTATCAGAGGCAACTCACTTGCCATCTCGAGTACTGCCACATATATGATTCATGTGGGGGTCTGACTGTGCTGTGGAGTTCAGCTAGGTTCTTGTCTTGCTACTTGATCCTCAGTTACAGTCTTGCTGGTCTTGTGGCCTTCATTGCGTACTACATGCAAGGTGTCCCTTGCAAGGCATCTGCTGCATGTGTCTCTATTTACTGTGTGTCTCACCACCTTGCTCGCACCAGGTATCATTCTCCCTTTTGACAAACCTAACCAGCATCAGTGGGTGAGCAACATTGTCGCTACTTGTTCTGTCTCATGATTATTGATATGCATTAGATATAAGCAGAAAGTCTGCAATATTGTCATCACATTGGTGATCATCTGAGATTGTCTTGTGAAACTACATTCTCAATTCACCATAAATCTCTTATTGAAACAAACCAAACCTGTTATCTGTTGGAGGGCGGGATAAAGGCTCTTTGGTGTGTTGTGGGTTTACTGGCACAAGGGCCACCACTAGCTATGAGTAGGTGTTGCTCTATGATAGAGGCTTTGCTTGACTTCACAAGATCACAGTAGATGCTTGGGCAAAAGATATCGAGTATAAAAGAACTAAGGACTTAAGGTCGCTCAGTGCTAACCTATATACTGTTACAGGATGGCAGTGCTAGGGCTAAGGGTAGCTAAGTATAGTAAGTGCACTGTCATACAATAATATGTAAGTGTCCGAAGTATCGGCACATGAGGATACCGTGAGGTGATCCATGTGTTGTACATGAGGTGTGGCAGATCTAAGATAGAAATGGAAGTGAGATCTAACCACGATAGGAATGGAAGATGGGATCAGGAGATGCATCGGGAGATCGAGCATGGTACGAAGCCGGTTCGTAACACTTATAGACTTCCTTCAAGTCTACTTCCAAGCTTGAAAATGCATCGCCAGTCAAATCCGGTAGATACATGTTCATGTTTGCATCACTGGTGCCTGCAGCTGTTATTACCGGGCTTCCTGCTACACTGACTGGTCGATATCACTCAGAGATATGGATAGGTTGGACCCTGTCCATCATCACTCTCAGCCTGATAAGCATGGCTCTCGCCACCAACTCTCTTGCAAAGTCCATCAGGTCTTTGATGCTACTTGGCTTCGGCATAGGACACCCCAATTCACCAATGGATCTTATTCTAGTCTGATGTTATGGCTTTCACACATCGCAATGTGCTACATGTGATGCCCATGTAGTCTATCAAAGCACTCCTACCAGTCACTCAGAACACATCTGTGCTTGCTCTCATGAAGTTCATTCATTCATTTGTTAGTCTGCATGTCTCAATTCCTCCATCATTCATGGCCACATTGTTTGTCTCATTCACACCTGGTATAGGGGGTCATGATCAAGAGCACTGTTTTTGGAGTGAATTTGGAAAGAGTCTTCCCACATCACTCCATTCCACAAGGAACTCACACCCATTCCAAAGCTCTCCACTTTCCAAATCAGATCAGGATGAAATTAGAAGTTGCAATTGAAAAGAAAGATTTGTTTGTCCTCTCCCCAGTCAACCAGTCAACCTCTGAGCTTCCTTTCCTTTATTCAGTCTCTATTTGGGTTGATGTTGAACTTTGGGTTGAAAGTTGGAAGTTGGGGTCTAGGTTGGAAGTCTGGTGGTGGACTCAAGAAGTGAGTCCATGTTTCAGTGTTGTACATACCTCAAGCACCATCTCAGGCTAATACACGATGGGTCAACATACAAGCTGGAGAACTTTTGTTAGTCATAGACCATTTATGTTGGATGCCCATACAATTGGCTGTATCAAGAGGGGTGCCACTGAGTTCTATCACATTTCCTGGGTGCAGCTGGCTTCCCATACACTGGCAATTGAGAGTTATCAAGTTGGAAACATCTGACTTAGGAGACTGATAAGGATTGAGCCCAGTGGTGTGCATCTGGCTCTCTCTTGCACTTGCAATATTCTTAGCATTGCTGAAAACAATGTTTTACTCCTTGTCCTCCTCCATCTCCTCTCTAAAACTAAAGAAACAGTTTGTTCTCTTCCTCCCCGCCTTCTCACCCTCTCATCCTATCACCTACAATAAATTGGTGCACAAACAGCTCCTCAAGAGTCTAAAGTATTCACATGCAGCTCCACTGTCAAGTAGTAGGCACCTACATACATATCTGATCACCAAGCTAGCTTGGTTGCAATTGGGACTCTGTTGACATATGCCATGATGGCAATCAAGTTCACTCATTTTGTTAGAGATATTCTGTTACAAACGCACTCAAAGCCCCTATCTTCTTCAACCCCTATGCTCATTCTCGAACACTTGTCACTAGCGGGACAATGCTCTTCGACAAATTCACCTTTTAGAAGTCACGTGACTTACACGTGTTTCACCTCATGCAAAACCTATGCTCGGAACACAACCCTATTGGCTGCCACATTATGGACAGCCTCCGGATCTATCATCCAATAGGATAAGTTCCAGACCTCATGACCATGAAGGCTATACGCCTTATCTATGACTCACTCGCACAGCCCTTAAGGCAGTGTACGCTTCTATGACTCATGATGACTCTTAGCCAATGGCGTTATGAACTCTTATCTTTTACACAAACATGTACAAACGATTCCTAGTAGTATATAAACCTATGTAGACTGTCGTAGAACTCCAGTCAAATTTACTTGATCCTCTCCTCACTTCACTGGTTGAGCAAACCTCTACATCACTATTCCACTTGTCATACGCTCTTCCTTTGAGTGTGTGCTTCAGGGGTATTAAGATTCATAAAGAAATGAGTACACTACAAACACAAGTTATGCAAAAATCCACAAAAGTCAAAAGCCAAGCTGCAACAACACTAATCCCATCCACAGCTAAGAGAAAGGTTAGCAATGAACCAAAGAAGGTTACCAAAAGGAGAAAGATAGTTACGCCAAAATTAATCTTCAGGCCCGACAATGACAAAATAATAGTAGGCTCAGCAAAGAGACTCAGGCCAAGAAAAGCGCTGAGGAAATCCAGGAGTCTATGATAGGATATATCACACTCTTTCTAATCACATTCTTCTTACGCAAAATACAACTCAAACTCACAGAAGAAAAACCCATTCCCATACCACCACCAGCATTCTTTGTACCAGAAGAATACTTCGAAGAAGAACTAGAACTAGTATTTGCACAAGAAGGCAAAAACTTCGAAGCAGACTTAGCCGAGTGGAATCAGGAAGGAATTAATGCTTGGGATCACCTGTGGGAAGAAAAAGATCATGTACAGGAAGAAGAAGAAGAAATTGAAGAATCTGACAACGAATCAGTCGCTTCTTATGTAAAGCACTCTATCATCACTTATGAAAACCTTTGATGAAAATATGTCTACAAACCTTACTGCCATTCTCATGGACCCAAACACAGATCTTTCCACAAAAATGCAAGCTGTCTATGACAAATTCCTATCTATAGTAGGGGTAAACGTAACCCTTACTCAACAAATCATGGCAGGGGCCACACAAGTAGCGCAACTACTTACACAGGTCCAAAACCAAAACACAATAATCATCAGGCTTCAAGCCCAACTTGCAAATCTACCAGCAGCAGGAGGAGGGAGCTCTTGCAAGGTAGAAATATTCGCAGACCCTGGAGAGTATGAAGGGGAAATCCAGAAGTTCGAAGAATGGTGGGCCAAGATGAGAGGATGGCTCGAAGTAAACTGCTCAGCCATAGCGCTGAAATCATACGAAGCGACAGTGGCGGTACTGTCAAGGCTCAAAGGAGCAAAAGCAGGCCCTTTCACCCAAACAAGGTTGGCACGAGGCCAACAATAAGACTGGGACACGCTCATCCAAGAAATCAAAGCACTGTTCCAAAGCACAAACCAAGCTGATTGGGCAACGGCTCAATTAGACAAATACACACAAGGAAACACCTGAATGAATGATTTCTTAGTCCGATTCAAATCTCTCTATCTTCAATCCGGGATAGATGAAAAGCACACCATCCGCCTCCTAGAGGCAAATATGAAGAAGGAGATCATTGACACAATCTTCAAAGAGAACAAGTGAGACAGGAATAACCTGTCAGTATACATATGACACATACGTGACATAGGAGCCACGATGGAGTCATTAGGATACTTGAGGAAAACAAACTCAAGCAAACCAGAAGGGGCCTTCGGCCAAACAAAAAACATAAATGCAATGTCAAAGAAGGGGGGTAGCTCCATAAAACAAGCTACACAAGGCTGCTACACATGTGGTGAACCCCATTTCATCAAAGATTGCCCAAAGCCAAAATGCGGTGAATGCAAATGGAAAGGGGTCCACAAGGACAGATGCAGTAAAGGTGGCCAAAACATAAGGGTCACAAAAAACAAAGATGGTTGGTTCACAACTGAAGAAATAAAAGAAGCCTTGGCTTCAAAAGGAAAGGGCAAAGTAAAAGAAGCTGCACCCAAAGTACCCTCAGATCCGTTTGCACCGATCAAAGGCATGACCTTTGAACAAGCAAAGGCATACTTCCAAGGGCTTTTGGAAAACTAAAAGGCCAATCGGGTAATCTGGATACCCAAATGGTGAAACAAGAAAATAAGTATTGTTACGAATGCCTTTGAAACCCCTATCTTCTTCTATCCTCATCTTAAGACAGATCATCATCCTTGCCGTCTGCAGAGCAGAGTTACCAGACTTGCCCAATTTCCCAGGGTTAAGAACCCCATCCATTAAAGAAGAATCAGTTGAGCCAGATCTCAGATTTGAGACTCCACTATCTGACCTCACACCCCTCCCCTCCCGTTTTAACACACCTGACCCCCTCGAAGGCCCTCTTCCACGAGGTGTATCTCCAAATGACCCAAACTGGTACATTCCCCCTCCCGCACCTAAGAGAAAGGCAAGCGAGGAACCAGTCCCAAAAAGGAAAAGGAGAAAGGTCATAGCCAAGACACTAGTGTTCAGGCCAGACAACAAAGAAAGGATAGCGGTAGAAACAAAGAGTCTCAGACCCAAAAGTACCCTGAGAAAACCCCGATACCTCTAAAAAATAAATATACTTTTACTATGTCCAACACTGCAGCAGATCTCCAGATGGCAAGGACCAAAGGAGCAGACTGGAAAGACAGGATGGCCACAGCAGCGTGGGTCATCAACGATCTTGTCCAAGAAGTGGACAGATTACGAGCACTACTGGCTGCCAGGCCGGTAGTAGGCGCCTCCTCCTACAAAGGAAAGGCAGAAATCTTTGCGGACCCCGGAAAGTATGACGGGTCCATGAACAAGTTCGACAAATGGTGGGTAAAGATGCTGGGGTGGATACAAGCCAACCACCAGATCGTACCACCGGAATCACATGATGTGGTCCTCGCAGTACTATCAAGACTGGAAGGATCAAAGGCTGGGCCATTCACCCAAATGTTGATTGCACAAGGTGATAAAGTGACATGGAAGGGTCGTGAAAAAGACATGAAGGACTACTTCTGATCAACCAATCAGAAGGATTGGGCAAAGGCCCAATTAGACAAACTCACCCAAGGATGTGCACACGTCGAAGACTTCATCATCTGATGGCATGCAATGTATGAGAAGGCAGCCATCAGAAATGAATATGGCATCATGTTGCTGTAAAGGAACACCTCCCCTGCAATCATCAAAAAGATCTTTACAGACAATAAGCAGCAAACCACCGTTGCCAAATACGAAAAGGAAATCAAGCTGGTTGGGAACCAGATGGAGGCTTATTCATTCGTCTCCAAAACAAACGACCCAAACGCAATGGACATTGACTGAAAGGTTAACACCACACCAAAGAAAGGGGGTAAAGATACCCAAAATAAGAAACAAGGTTGCTTCACATGTGGAGGCGATCACATGATCAAGGACTGCATGAAGCCACAATGTGCAGAGTGCAAATGGTGTGGAGTCCACAAAAACTCCTGCTCAAGATCCTTGGACAAAAATGTTTGAGTAACCAAGGACAATGACGGCTGGTTCATAGCCGAAGACATACAACAAGCAGTGAGGCAAGCTACCTCTAGCAAAGGCAAAGGCAAGGTGAAAGCTGAGCAACAAGTACCGGCGGACCCGTTCGCCAAATTAAGAGGACTCACGTACAAGCAGATGGCTGCTCATTTCACAAAAGAAGCGGAAAACTAAGGAGCCAATCGGGTAATCTGGATACCCAAACAGCTAAAACAAGATATGGTTGGTTCACACCACTAGACGTGGAAGAACCAATTATGGAAACCTTCTGCTCTGAAATCGAGGATAAACTACCTTTAAAAACTCTCTTTAATTATCAAGAAACAGCCAAGGAGTGTCTCACAGAGCGTGCCAGGGGCTTCATACCTGGGCTTCATTCTCCTAACAAAAACCAAAAAAATGATGAAATGGAGGCTCCAGACCTCAACAAAAGAATCCAATTGGCCAACATCAACAATGAAATCCTCATGGATGTACACATTGGACTGAAAGGAGGAATAATGCTACATGCAAAAGTGCTTCTAGACAGCAGAGCTAATACGATCTTCATGCACGAAGACTTCGCTAAGAAGCATAAACTAAAGTTAAGACCACTTCTTCATCTGATAAGGGTCTTCAATGTCGATGGAACTCAGAACACCTCGGGTTCAATCACACACGATGTAGAGTTAATTATGGAATACCAGGGACACCAGGAAAAAGTGATCACTGAAATCACCAACTTGGGCCGAAATGAAATGATTCTAGTCTATACATGGTTAAAGGCGCATAACCCACATGTGGACTGGACACAAAAGAAGGTTACTCTACAAACATGCCCGAAAACGTGCAGAGCACTATGGAAGTTCCTGTCAATAGAAGAAGAAGAAGAAAGAACCTATGCCACGGAAATGAAAATTCATGCTATGGAAACTTCTATTTGCAAAACAAAAACGGAAAAGACCGTGGAGGAACTTGTGCCCCGCGAATATCACAAATATTTATTTGTATTCAGTAAAAAGGAATCTGAATGCATGCCTCTGCACAAACCATGGGATCATGCCATCGAACTCAAAGACACATTTAAACCTAGAAAAGGAAGGTTAATTCCCCTAAACCCCGCAGAACAAGAAGAAGTTGCTGCATTTATCGAAGACCAACTCACTAAGGGTTATATTCGACCTTCCAAATCTGAACAAACGTCACCAGTGTTCTTTGGCTCAAAGAAGGACAGCAAAAAGCGCATGGTTCAAGATTACCATTATCTAAACGAGCACACGGTCAAAAAGAATTATCCACTTCCCCTTATAGCGGAGTTGGTAGACAAGCTCAAAAATACAAAACTATTTACGAAAATGGACTTATGTTGGGGATACAACAATGTTCACATCAAGGAAGGCGACAAATGGAAAGCTGCCTTCGTCTGCTACAAGGGTGCATATGAACCCCTCATAATGTTCTTCGGATTATGCAACTCCCCTGCCACATTCCAAACTATGATGAACGATCTATTTAATGACATGGAAGGAGTTGTGGTGGTCTACATCGACGATCTTATGATATTCACTTCTACCGATGACCCTGAGGAACATGACAAGATCGTGCTGGAAGTTCTTAGGAGATTAAAAGAAAATGACCTCTTCATAAAACTGGAGAAATGCAGCTTCCGAGTCAAAGAAGTTGATTTTTTAGGAATGATTGTGGGAACCAATGGGATCTCAATGGATAAGGAGAAAGTCAAGGCTGTACTCGAATGGCAAACTCTGAAAACCGTCAAACACGTTCGTTCTTTCCTCGGCTTAGCAAACTTCTACCGTCGCTTTATCCAAGATTATGCCAAATTCACATGTCTGCTCCATGGTCTAACCAAAAAGGATCAGAAGTTTGATTGGAGCACCTCATGCCAAGAAGCTTTTGATAAGCTAAAACATGCTTTCACCACTGCCCCTATCCTCGCTTACCCCAATAATGACTGCAAATTCCGCTTAGAGAGCGATGCATCAGACTACACAATGGGCGCAGTACTATCTATAGAAAAAGAAGGAGTTTGGCATCCCATTGCCTACAACTCACACTCTATGACCCCTGAAGAATGGAACTATCTGGTGGCAGATAAGCAAATGCTGTCAGCTATACGCTCTTTGGAATTATGGCGCCACTATCTAGAAGGCGCAAAACATGAATTCAAGATATGGAATGACCACCAAAATCTCCAATGGTTTATGACACAACAAGACTTGAATCGCCGGCAAGCAAGATGGGCTCAGTATCTCTCATGCTTCAATTTCACATGGCATCACAAAGCTGGAAGCACCATGGGAAAAGCTGACGCCCTGAGCCGAAGGGAAGATCACACTGAAGGAATCGAGGAGGACAACAAGGGAATTATCGTCATTGACCCCGCACGTGTTAGAAACACCATGGTCGTAATCTCCAATGATGGAGATGACCTCCATCCAAGATTTGCAAAGCAATGATCCGACTTCTGTCTGGATTCATCAAGTCGCTCCAAGAAAAACAAAAATATGAAATTCAAGAGAGAAGGGTCTTAGAATGCGAAGGAAAGATCTTTGTACCCAATGCACTCAGAATGGAAGTTATGAAACTACATCATGAAAAACCAGTAGCCGGACACCCTGGTGACGAGAAAACCTATGAACTGGTTTCACACTCATACATGTGGCCAGCTATGAAAACCTTAATTCAAGATTATGTCTCATGGTGCGAGACTTGCGCTAGAAGCAAGACGGGCAATAAAGCCCCTGCTGGGAAACTCATACCTTTAGAGGTCTCTGAGAAACCTTGGGAGCACATCTCTGCCGATTTTATTACAGATCTACCTATGTCAAATGGATTCGATACAATTCTCACAGTCGTGGATTGCTTCTCAAAAGAAGTTGAATTTGCACCATGCAATAAAACATGCTCTTTGCTTGACCTAGTGAAACTCTATATGCAACATGTGTTGAAGCATCATGGCTTACCCACATCTATTGTCTTGGATCGCGGACCGCAATTCACATCCACCCTTATGAGAGACTTATGCAACGCATTAAAAATAAAAACATCTATGTCAACTGCGCACCCCCCCCAAATGGATGGACAGATGGAGCGGATCAACAGGGAAATAGGACAATACCTAAGGCTATATTGCTCAGAGAACCAAGACATGTGGTCAGATTGGCTACCAATCACACAATTCTCATATAACACAAAGAAGAACACAGCGTCCAAAAAGACACCCTTCAAAGTCCCACGCTCTTATGCCCCAAGAATGGGAATCGAACAGCACTCTATGCAAACACCCGCGGCTGAAGAATGGGCTGCAAATATGGAAAATATGTTAAAAGAAACACATGCCAACCTACAAAAAGCACAGGAAAATATGAAAATACAAGCAGATAAGCATCAATCTGATGCCCCAAACTATGTAATAGGAGATAAGGTCTGGCTTGCCACAGATAATCTGAGGTTGCCTCATGCTTCCAAGAAGATGACCGAAAAATGGATCAGACCATATGAAGTAATATCTATGAAAGGACCAAACACAGTCGAACTAAGATTGCTGAAGTCTATGTGAATACACCCTGTGATGAACATCACACGGGTCAAGCCTTACAAGGAAGGGTTGCCAGGGCAGGATGCCATAAGACCCGGACCAATCCACATAACGGAAGACCGTGAAGAGGAATATGAAGTTGATTACATCATTGACTCATGAATGAAGGGAAGATCCTTCGAATACCTTGTTCACTGGAAGGGATATTCAGAAGAAGACAGGAGATGGGAAAAGAAGTCGAATCTGACGAACGCGCCTCTGGCAATCGCCGAGTTTCACAAGAAATTCCCACAAGCACCATGTCCACTTCGGATGAATTTCGCAGACTTTAATGGTCTATTTATGAAAAATGAAACCTTATGCCAAATAAATGAAGAAGATATCCCAATGAATCGGTTAGAAACCAATGAGTCAGGAGTCTCATCAAGAAAGGGGGTAGTGTTATGAACACCTTCGAATCCCCTATCTTCTTCAATCCTCATGCTCACAACAGTCCAGTCTACACAGACCAGACACTTATGCGATTCATGACTTTCTGAAGTCATGTGACCAAACACGTGTTCTACCTCATGCAAAACCTATGCTTGGAAAGCAATCCTATTGGCTGCCACACTTTGCATAGCCTATGGACTAGACATCCAATAGGATAAGTTCCAGATCACATAATACGAGGCTATACGCCTTATCTATGACTCACTCACACAGCCTATGAAAGGCAGTGTACTTCTCATGACTCATTATGACACTTAGCCAATAGCGTTAAGAACTCTTATCTCTACACAGCCATATGGACAAATAGACACAAACATGTATCAGTAGTATATATACCATGAAACAATGGTGGTAGACTCTAACAAAGTTTACTCATCTTTTCCCTCTCAAAGCTTGACACTCTAAGCATCATTCAACCACTCCACTACACAATCAGTTCAAGCTTTATTGGTTGTTTCAAAGTACCCTTTCACAAGCCCAGCCTACAGATGACTACATCCCAAGCACCTCCTCAAATTGTGCAATCATATTGTGGATTATTGAAATAAGCCAAGTTGTCATGGGGTGTAGGTGAGAGGAACAGAGTGATAGAGCTTGTGGTCAAACTGTATTAGGGCTTGTTATGGGTTTGTCAGGCAAAGCCCATTGTAGTCTTGTAACAGGTGTCATAATGAGTGTCGGTGTTTGTATTGGACAGTGTTAAGAGTAATAGACTTTAAGATTAAAAGAACTAAGGACTTAAGGTCCAAGGTTTGCTACTATAATATATGTATGGCTATGTGGTATCAATAAGAAAAGAGATATTATAAGCAATAATATGTATGTGTCTAATGTAATGGCAACATGAGGGTAACACAAGTATGCCATGAGGTGATATAGAATGAAAGAGATGTGTACCATGTGAATGGAATGGAAGTTGGGCAGATATGAATCAAAAAAGATCCACCCATATAAGAATGGAAGATGAATGTGGATCAGATCAGATCCTTGAGATCCAATTGATGAGATGAGATCCTTGACAGAAGATCATGTGACAATATAAATTGTGTTACAAATGCTCCTCTAACCCCTATTTTCTTCACCCCTTATGAACAAACCCCTGTCTTCAATGACACTTATGCATTTTCAATTTTCTGGATCATGTGACCAAACATGTGTTCACCTTATGTCACACCTATGCTCAGAACACAATCCTATTGGCTGCCACATCACCACAGCCTCTGGAACTCTTGTCCAATAGGATATGATTCAGGTTATGCATGCTTTTTTAATATCTCAATATAACCTCAAGGCTATACAATCTCACGGTGTCCTGATGCATCAACATCAAGGCACAATCCCAATGCTCAGTCATCTATCATACCTTATCATCCAATGGGATTAATAGTAGGAATGGTATGATGATAAGATTTATTATATAATCTATACACAGTCACATGTACTCTTAGTATATATACCACAAATGCAATGCCAAAGAACTCTAACAAAGTTTTCCAGTATTTTTACTGCCAAAGCTTCACTACAAGAACTTCTTCCTTCATAAGTAGTCATCCACTTGTAAGCCATTTGTGGTTGCTTCAAATTGTAACAATTATGATGTAGCACTGAATCCAATGCAATGCATAAGCAAGGTCATCAGGTGTCTAGATGTGCACATGAAGATCACATAGCAACTGGAATCTGCCTTTCAAGGCCACAAATGTATACTTGGTGGGGATTCTGAGGGGAGAAACCCAAGAGAATGTGACTGAGGTTCTCTGGGAAGCACTTTGGCCTTCATGTACTATTCTACTGTTTGTACATATGATGTATTGATCTACGATAACCCTAGGCCCTACATAGCCATATGTGTATTGTCCTCATGGATCAAGAATGGATGGGAGGTACACAGCCAAGCATGTGTCAAGCATAAAGCAGTGGAAGAATGGAACAAATAGCCTCAAGGCTGTGAAACAGATATGAATGTCTTGAGGTGATGTAGAATGGAAGATAGATCTGAGATTCATCTAAATCTCAAGAATAAAAATAGTCTTCAGGATAGAAACATCTAAGTCTACTGACTTTAGGTGAAGTGGAAATAGTGTTCATAACAGCCTCAAAACCAAATATCATGACCAATACTCTTGATTGAAAAGCACAGGAAGTGGCATCATATGTATCTCAGGCTCATGAACATCATGACATGGGCTCTGAGCTTGCTAGTGCCCCAAAAAATCTTCTTGGTAAGCCATCAGACTCCCCTCCCCTGTTTTTAGCTTGCTCAACCCACTACAGAAGATATCAACCAGGTATTCCCCTACTACTCAGCACTTGATGAGATCTGGAATGGGATTCCATCATTCAATTCTGATCTTGTATCTTCCTGCCCAAGAGGGAATCATGTTGAAAGTCTGTTGAAAGTTGTAGCACCCAAAGGCTACAGTACAAGGTCTGGGGATGTTGACATGTGGGATGATCAACCAGAAGACTTAGAGGAGGCTGGAGAGGAAGACACTGACGCCATGCTGGTCAATCATGCCGAGGATGTAGCAGCTGTTGACTTTTCTTGCCATGATGACAATCACATCATGGCTGAGGAGTCACCTTTCAAAGTTTGCCACCCACAATCCATTTATGGTCAACTAAATAAATCCCTCCTAGCATGCAACACTCATTCACCCATGTTCATATATTCCTATGGTAATATCCAAAGACAAGACATCTGTGTGAGAGGGGTGAGCTGCCTTCACAAGGCATAGCCCATACTCATGTGCAGCCAGCTCCAGTGGTTCTGGCTCCATGGGGAATGAAAAAAAACATGTTGGGTAGCTGCCTATCTTCCACCAAGCTGATGTCAATGAGCACTGTTGGCTCCATGGCCACAAAGCTCAACAAGCTTGACAAGGCAAGTGAGGCCTTGGAGAGGGCCTCTGTGTCCCATACAACATCATGGTACAACTATAGCTTGCAAAAAAAGGAGCTTGAGATCCAGAAGAAAGTGCTCAGTGCCAAGTTGGCAAACACAGAAGTTGAATTCCACCACAATGAACATCTCAAGATGCTTGAAATCCAGCTGAAAGAAAGCAAGGAGCATTCATACATATTGACCTCCTGAACAAGTAGATGGAATATATGTGTACCATGCAGAGTCTTGGCATTCCCACTGCTAACATGTCTTTGTCCCCCCCCCCTCCATGCCTATTCTCTTCATTATAGACTGCACTGCACCAACTCTCCCTCGCTCTTCCTTGGCTATTGGGTCCCCTGCCAACACTGGCCACTCCTCTGCTGCTGGTCCCTCTGCTGCCACTGGTTCCTCCTCTGGTGCTCACTTGTAGAGTTGTCTCATCATTGTCATTTTCACCTACTTTCTCACCCCCTCCCCCATTCTACTCAAATATCAGCCATTTCATGGTGTATGTGTGTGTATGTACTTCTGTAATACAAAGTACATGCTATATTGCAATGATACTTATTTATGCCCCTTCCCCCTGGTGAACGATGTAAAGTAAGCCAAGTTCCTTGAACAGGCTACCCATCAAGTTTGTGTGAAATAGCTGACCTGGTGAGCCAATGGGAATGTTCACTGCCATGTTCTCACCTCACCTCTCAGGCTCCCTTCCCTCACTTTTAGCCCATGTCATTGTTGACAGCTTTTCACACATCTCCTCCAACCAGATGATCATATTGTGCAAAATCAGGCAGCACTATACCCAGTGGACTACATATTTGATGTTATCCACAGTCAGACATGCACACAAAGGTCCTGCAATGATTGAAAGTGCCCTTTCAGGACAGCAAAGACATGCTCCACTCAAACATGAACCTAGGTATGATTCCTTGTGAGTATCATTGGTAATTGAAACAGACAACCAAATGACAATGGTTGAATGTAAAGTGGAGTTTGAGTGAAGGTACTCAGTCAAGTGATTGAGGTGTAAAAGCCAAGTAAACTTTGATGTTGTTTACTGGCGGTGTTTGCATGGTATATATACTACTTTACATGAGGCTGTGTCACAATTATATAAGCGTTGTACGATTCTAAGTAATTGTCTGATTGGACGATAAGAAAGAATGATGACTGATCATAAGGTTTGGTTCCTTGATGTTGATGCATCAGGTAACCATGAGGTGTTACATAATTGATTGTGGCAGAGGGGTGTTCCTTGATGGAAATGTTCCTATGGTTCTAACCACGATCTGATCTTTGATATATTAAAGGAATGCTGTATTGGCTGTGTAAAGTGTGACAGCCAATCAGATGTGTTTCCGAGAATAGCCTTGACATGAGGCATGATTACATAAGCTGTTGTTCAAGAACTGCATGTATGTTGGTTCATTGAACACTTGTGTTTCTTCAGTGAATCTTTGGTCATAGGGGTCGAAGAAGATAGGGGCTAGAGTAGTGTTTGTAACAGTAATTAGGTACATGGTAGTGGCACAACTGACCTTTGACAGAGAATTGGGGTCTGCGGTCTGAGATGATAGACATGGGAATTCCATGATGCTTCCACATGTGAGAGAGATATAATTTTGCTAAGTCAAGTGAAGTGCATGTTTTATTGCATGGGGCAAATTCGACTTCTTTTGAGAAGTGATCTACAACCATGAGAATCACATCAAATCCTTTTGACATAGGTACATAGATCTGTAATGAAATCTGCCGATATGTGTTCCCAGGGTTTCTCAGGGACCTCTAATGGTATGAGTTTCCCAAGTGGCACTTTGTTGCCATCCTTGGATCTTGCACATGTTTCACATCTGGAGACATAATCCTTGACATAGTTTTTCATAACTGGCCACATGTACATATGACCATGAGATGAGTTCATAGGTTTTCTCATAACCAGGATGTCCAGCTACTGGTTTATCGTGGTGTAGTTTCATAATCTTGATATGGAGTGACTCTGGGACAAAGATTCATCCATCTCATTTGAGTACTCTTCTATCAGATATTTCATAATGTTGTTTTTCTTGTAAGATGTTGACATATTTCGATGGAAGACAGATTGTAGCTTCACAAATTTTGGACAACATGTCATCTCCAGCATCGGAGATTAAGACCACTGTGTTTCTGATTTTGGTGGAGCCAATGACGATTATTCCCTTATTGTCATTCTCTATTCCTTCGGCATGATCCTCTCTTCAGCTCAGAGTGTCTGCTTTTCTCATGGTAGCACCTGCTGTATGATGCCATGTAAAGTTGAATTGAGAAAGGTATTGTGCCCATCTTGCTTGTCTTCAATTTAGATCTTGTCTTGTCATGAACCATTGGAGATTTTGGTGGTCATTCCATATCTCAAATTCATATTTTGCACCTTCTAGATAGTGGCACCATAGTTCTAAGGAATGGATAGCCGATAACATTTCTTTGTCAGCGACCAGATAGTTCCATTCTTCTGGGGTCATAGAATGTGAATTATAGGTGATGGGATACCAGATTCCGTCTTTTTCAATAGATAACACCGCTCCTATTGCATAATCCAATGCATCACTCTCTAAGTGGAATTTGCAATTATTGTCTGGATATGCGAGGATTGGTGCTGTGGTAAAGGCATGGTTTAATTTATTGAAAGCTTCTTGGCATGTTGTTGTCCATTCGAACACCATTTCCTTCTTAGTGAGGTTGTGTAAGGGACATGTGAATTTTGCATAATCTTGGATGAAGTGGTGATAGAAGTTCGCTAGACCAAGGAAAGAACGAACATGTCAAACTGTTTTGGGAGTGGGCCATTCTAGTACTGCTTTGACCCCCTCCATGTCCATGGATATTCCTTCAGTTCCTACAATCATTCCTAGAAAGTCCACTTCTTTGACTTTGAAATGGCATTTCTCCGGTTTTATGAATAGGTTGTTTTCTTTTAGATGTTTGAGAACTTCCAGCATGAGTTTGTTGTGTTCTTCAGCATTGTCCATTGATGTAAATATCATGAGATCATCAATATAGACAACCACAACTCCTTCCATGTCATTAAAGAGATTGTTCATCATAGTTTGGAATGTGGTGGGGGAGTTGCATAGTCCAAAGAACATTATGAGAGGTTCATAGGCACCCTTGTAGCAGATGAAAGTGGCTTTCCACTCATCACCTTCTTTGATGCGAACATTGTTGTATCCCCATCGCAAGTCTATCTTTGTAAATATGTAGCTTGGCATTTTTGAGTTTCTCCACAAGCTCAGAGATTAACAGCAAAGGATAGTTATTTTTGACCGTGTGTTCGTTTAGATATCGGTAGTCTTGAACCATGTGTTTCTTGCCATCCTTCTTTGGGACAAAGAACACGGGTGATGTTTGTTTGGATTTGGAAGGATGAATATATCTTTTTTTGAGTTGATCCTTGATAAACGTAGTGACTTCTTGTTACGAACGCTCCAATTCCAGTCTTTAACCCCTATGAATACTTCATTCCTCGCATGCAAAACCAAGTCACTTTCTAAATCACATGACCTACACGTGTTATGCCTCATGCCAAACCTATGCTCGGAACGGATTCCTATTGGCTGCCACACAAAGCATTGCCACAGGACTTCTTGTCCAATAGGATATGATCCGTATCACATGACCACAAGGCAATGTGCCTTATCTATGACTCACTCGCACAGCCAACGAGGCAGTGTATCTCGTATGACTCCATATGACTCTTAGCCAATAGCATAACGGACTCTTATCTAACGTACGGACCAGTATGCACAAATAGATACAAACACTGTAGTAGTATATAAACCCCAATGCCAGGCCAGAGAACTCCAGTAAAGTTCTCTTGGCGATTTCCCCTAAAGACTTCTGATAAAGGGATTGACACCTCTAAGGACATAATCCTTTGCTCGCTCCTATTCACAACTCCTCCACTTCACTATGAACAGCTCATCCATTTAGGGTTGTTTCACTTCTTCTTGTTCTGTCGGGTTTAGAGGGATTATCCTTCCTTTTTGCAGTTTGAACATGTCTTTTAGTTCAATAGCATGGTCCCATGGTTTGCACAGTGGCATACATTCTGACTCAATTTTGCCGAATACGGATAAATATTCATGGTATTCTGTGGGTACTAGTTCTTTTGCAATTCTTTCCGTTTTGGTTTTGAAGATTGATGCTTCCATAGATCTGATTTTCATTTCCATAATGTAGCTTTTTTCTTACTCTTCTTCTTCTTTGATAGATGGGAACTCTCTCATGGCTTTGCACATGTTTGGACATTTCTGTATGGTGACCTTTCCTTTGGTGCAGTCCACATGTGGGTTATGCACCTTCAACCAAGTGTATCCCAGGATCATCCCATTTTTTCCTAGATTGGTTAGTTTAGCAATCACTTTTTCCCTGTGTCCCTGATATTCCATGATAATTTCTGTGTCATGTGTAATAGATCCTGATGTATTCTGAGTTCCATCCACGTTGAAGACCCTGATTGGTCATTCAAGAGCTCAGAGTTCAAAGTGGTGCTTCCAAGCGAAGTCTTCATGCATGAAGATCGTGTTAGCTCTGCTGTCCAAAAGCACTCTAGTGTGTATGACTTTTTGTCCTTTCAGCCAGATGTGAATATCTATAATGATTTCATTGACTATATTGGCTGATCTGATTCTTTTGTCGAGGTCTGGACCCTCCTTTTCATTCTGTTTTTGGTTTTTGTTGAGAGAATTAAGCCCAGGCATGATGCCCCTGGTGCGCTCAGCATTGAGTCACTCTCCAGCCTTTTCTTCATAGTTAAAAGCAGACAAAGGTAGTTTATCCTTAATTTTGGAGGTGCAAGGAGTTTCCATAATTGGTTCTTCTTTTAGGTGTGAGAACTGTTCATAGATAGAATGTTTAGCTGTTCAGGTATCCAGACTTCCTGATTGGCTCTTTAGTTTTCCAATTCTTTGGTGAAATGAGTGGCCATTTGCTCATACATATGTATGTCATTCCTCGTAATTTGCAAAGGGGTCTGCTGGTACTTGTGGTGTGGCTTTTCCTTTGCCTTTCTTGGAAGATCCTTCTTCCTTGACTTCTTTGGCTGAGGTGAATCATAGGTAAATAAGATAGGGGTTTGAGATGCGTTTGTAACAACTGGCCACTAGTTCATGGAATATATGTATACTACAGTCCATTGGTTGTGTCTATTTGGCATAATGGCTGTGTATAGATAAGAGTTTGTTGCACTATTGGCTAAGTGTCATAATGAGTCACAAGAAGTATACTGCCTTGATAGGCTGTGTGAGTGAGTCATAGATAAGGCGTATAGCCTTATGGTCATGTGATTTGAAATTCATCCTATCGGACAATAGAACTGGAGGCTGTTCATATTGTGGCAGCCAATAGTATTCTGTTCCGAGCATAGGTTTTGCATGAGGTGAAACATGTGTTGGTCATGTGACTTCAAAAGGTAAGAAATCACATAAGTGTCTGGTCTTGATAGACTGGACCATTGAGATGTTCATAGGGGTTGAAGAAGATAGAGGTTTTGAAGGTGTTTGTAACACCCAGGATGACCCAAGCTGTAATCAACTATAAACAAGTTGTGAACCATCACAACAACCTACCAGTACCCCAGCATCAGTCATTGTATTGAGAATGAGATATGTTGTGCTATTTCCACCTGACAGTTCAATGAGAAGTTTCCCTTCTGGTCAACAAACATATCTCCATAGACTGTAGGTTTTTCATATAGTTGTATAGTTGATCTGTTGACAGCAAAAATTCCACCCTCTCAAGCCTGGCAAGTCTTTGCCACCATGAATCCACATGCAAGCTCCACATCCTCTGACTCCACTGCTGGAATGTAAATGAACTTGTCATGTGAATTGAGAAGTGCCACCATAATGTGATGTGTGCAGTTTATAACTGATCCCACACTAACTCCTACCCATAGACCAATGTCATGAAGCAACACAGCATTTCCATAATGGCCAGCATGATTCAAGAAGATCATGAGTTGGATTGCAATGGGCAGTTGTGAGTGATTGGATTGGGACTGAAATATAAGATTGTCACTAATTTGGTTTAGGATGCAGTCAAAAACATCTGGATCAACCTGCACTTTCATGTGGAACAAGTGGGGTCAGAATACCACACAGTGCTCAAGGACATGCAACTGTGATGCTGGCAATGGCTCCTCAGTAATCTAGTTCAAGACTTGAGTCCTCAAAACCTCATCATGCAGCACCTGGATCGCATTGATCAGACAGTGATAATGTCCTGCCTCTTCCTCCAGCAAGTCAAATGAGACATCAGACTCTGAGTCCCAGTCCCAGTCTCTATTGGAGGAGGGAGAGGTGGGAGAGGTGGGAGAAGATGGGGTGATGAAGAGACAGTCCAAGTCTGAGTTCCCTACAATGTCATCAGGATTGTATACATTTTTGTCAAGCCATTCCTGTGAGGACTTTAACCATTTTTCTGCAACTTTGATCTTTAACTGATCAATTGCTTCCAGCAGGAGCTTCCTATCAGATGAACAAGGCATGGAGAAGTAGGAGGAGAGTGAGAGGATATCTATTATGATAACTATATCTTGTCTATTTCAGAACTTTCATCTTTACATCCTCATGCTCTAAGCACCAGTACATCGGCCTATAGTTGGCAAGTCTCAGCATGTGTGGAGTGTGAATTGAATCTGAAACCATAGGACCTCAACAAAGTTCGAAAATAGCATGAATATAGTGTAATAATAGACAGTTCATAGCCTATGTGAGTACCACTACTGAGTATAAACCTTCTGTGGCTGTGACAATGGTTCTGTTCATGTTACCATAAAGGGGACAACACACTATAGGCATATTAGATAAGCACTATCTGCCCAAATCCAATCACCCTCCAAGATCAAACTGTCTGGATCTTGGGCAAGGTCTGTGTCTTGAAATGTATACACATCATGCACACTCCCTGGATGTCCCAAGCCATAATCAACTACAAGGAGGTTGTGCAGCATCACAGTAAGCTGTAGCAAGTCAGCCACAAAACAGAACTATGGTATGTGAACTTTACCTGACAATTCAATAATTGATTCATTTTTCTGTTGTAGTATGTCTCACTGTAAAGCGAAGGCTGTTCAGAAGATACAGGTTTATCCCCTCCCAATCAACCTGAACTCTCTCCCATAATTCATGAATCCCTTTAGGAGAGGATTCATGGTCTGCTAGCCTCCTTTTGGGGTAACCCCAAAGATGTTCAATGGGGTTTATGTTGGGAGACTGTGCAGGCCATACCATAGTTTGAAAAATCCTACTCTTGAAACCACTCCTTCATCTTCTTGCAAGTATGTTTGGGGTCATTGGCCAGCTGAAAGATGATGTCAGAAGGATCAAGACCATAAAATTGCAAAGAATTTAATAGTTCATCCTTCAAAATCTGAAGGTAAAGGTCTCCATCCATCCCACCAACAATCTTGGCAGCATAGCCAACTCCCTGCCAAGTCATACACCCCCACATCATCAAAGAACCCCTTGCAAACATGACTGTACCTTTTACCAGCCTATCACTGAGCCCTTCCCCTGCCTTTTTCTACACCCACTTGTGCCCATCTGACCCTAGATGATTGATTTTACCATATTATCTTCTTCCAGTCTTCCAAAGTCAAATCCTTATGAGCATAAGCAAAGTCTAGACAAGTCTTGTAATGCTTGACTGAAAGGAGAGGGCATTCTGACTTGACCACAGCTTTCATACCTGTCTTCTTCAGGTGTCTACACACTGTGGAAGTGGAAAGAGGCTGGTTGACTACATATATTGACAAGTGCTTTAGTCACTTGAACAGCATTCTCTGCCTTTCCAAATGAGATGAGACGAATGGCATAGTGGACATTGACAGAAGAAAGCTTGGATGGATGACCCCCAGTGGCTTCCTGAAGCTCAGACCACTCTTTGGAGCATATCCTTGATATGGTGGATGGATGAAGACTAGTAGTGGATGCAATAGAGCTGCCAGATTGACTAGCATCAAGCATAGAGAGGATAGTGTGTTTTTGAGTAAGAGAGATGGATCTCATGATGGTTGTGGTTAGACATACCCACATAACAATTGATTTTACTCTATTCAACAAAAGATATACAACTATTGCAATGGTATTGTTATTTTTAAATAGATGTATCTCAATAGCATGTGAACCAAATCACATGATCCTGGGGACACAGTTTTAGCCAAGAGTATGTACTCTATTTGTCATCACCAAAGCAAAGTGGGATTCCCACAATTGAATACAGGGCACTTCACACTCCAATTTGGAGTCAAACATTGCAATAGTTTGGCACCTCACTATATACATATGCTTCTCATGGATTCAACATGAATGGGACACAAAGTACATATGTACATGTCAAGATGATCCTTGATCTCATAAGTGTTTGCCTGTCGCTGTGTTCTGACACTCACTATTCATCATAGATACACAAGTATTGCAAAAATGACTCATCAAGTCATGCCCTGAGTCACACTTATAGCATTGTCTTCCCAGGTAGAGTTAGAATGAAGTATACCAAAGGAAGAAGAGTCGAATAGGAAACTAAATGAATAGTAGTACAAAGTGCCTGGTAACTCAAAGAGAACAATATTGTCAATATAAAGGGGAGAGGACTCAAGAGGGGAAGTAAGCCATTGGAGTTCTGGATTTTCCATAACAGATCTCCTCCCTCAGCATTTGTCTTAGACATTGGATATCACCATCCAATACTTCCAGATTGGCTTCTCCCTGATCCTAGATCATGTCTCACCTTGTTCCTCTTGTCTCACCTCACTCTTCTTGTCTCACTTCATTCCTCATCTTCCTTTGTCCTCATATCATGTCTAATCTATGCCATCTCTCTTATCATCACTCTAGTTCCTAACCCATAGCCCTGTGTCTTCCTTCTGACTTTCTTCTGACTTCATGTCTCTTTGGCTATGCTTATCTTGACCCATAACTCACTCCCTGAGACATTTTGTCTCATTGTTCTTTAACTGACTCAACACTCAGTCATCCTTTGTCATATACGGTTACTTTAGGATCCATTATCTTGGATCATATTGTATCTTCTTAGATACCCTAGACCCTTGTGACTCATTTGACACTTAGTCATTGTCTCACTTAGAACACTTATGTAAGGCTCACTTCTTTACTGTAGTCCTTGTCTTTGAGCCACCAAATGTTGCCTCAGCCCTTGTTCTCTGTCTTCAGAAAATTCCCTTGTACATTGGTCCCTTGAATCAACTCTTGATCTTGCTGAACATTAGGGATGTTCAGAGTAGAAAACAGCCCCCATTTTGGAGCCATTTTGACAATGGATTTGAAACTCATTTTGGGTGTGCCAAAACCACTCTGTACTTTGACATACCTGGTTTTGGAGCTGTTTTAGATCTTGATTTTGGCTTATGGCAGTGGTGTAGAGGAGCAGAACTCCCTACTACCGAAATCGATCATATCCCGCATCTACGACTGCCCCGGAAAGTCATTGGTATGTCTCAAGCACTTCTCCGACTTGATGGACTTTCTTTTACTGCATTTACATACATTGATCTGCTCTACTCGTTTTTACATCCATGTTAGTCCGCAGACCTATTTTTCGTACATAGTGTTTATTTGATCCAACGGTCACTTCGGACTCACACAGGCAACTTAGTTGGCACTCATATTTCGATGTTTGATATTTGTTTTTGACTTATCTTACACATTTTGACACCCATTACTACATTTCAACTTATTTCACATCTTGTCAAAGTCTAGGGTATGCCCGGACTATAAAGCCATGTGACACGATATGAAATAAGTATCTTTCTGATCATTCCCGCGTTCCCCCATCGTCGTTCCATTGCGAGAAAACTTGTCCTCGCCCTCGCGTCATTGTCATTGTCATTGTCAGCGTCGTCTCGTCATCGTCCCTGCGTGCAGTTTAACCAACCGTTGATTAGTCCGATTAACTTTGGACTTCGTTCTCTACCTTCGGACCTTGTTTTCAAGTGTCGGACCAGCTTTGCAGCGGCTCAGGTGGTCGACTATACCTTTTTTTCTGTTCCTCTCTCCCTAGAATCTCTTGGGGAGAACCTCTCGCATCAACTAACTGTGTGCTTGCTCTTCAGGCGCACTTCCCATCATTCAGCGGAGCACTGTTGGAGTTTCAATTTGATCACAATTGTCACAATGAATGATAACAACTAGATGACCTTCCTCTCTCCTGATGCCCACTCAATCTGAGTGCCAACAACTCACAGAAGTCCTCACAGAAGGATATCTTGCTTCCATCATTGCCAAATCCTCTAATTCTGTCATGCCTGCCACTTCTGAGTCATCAAGCTCAGATCTAGGACTTGGATCTACCTAGCAGCTCATCTGATGAGTTGGAGGATGCAAGTGAGTTACCTACAGCAAGTGAGACTATGCTATGCCTCCTTGGCATACTCCACTCTCACAGATATGTATCTTGTTGATCACCAACCAATCAACAAGAGTGGTGAAAACTTACAACTTATGCTCACAGATTGGAAGCATATGCAACCAGATATATTTCAGGCACATGTTTGGATGACTCCAGAGTGCTTTGATGTACTTTTGGATACCTTGCAGGAAGATCCTGTGTTTCACAATAATTCTAATCACCCACAGGAGCTGTCTGTTGTAGCCTAACTTGCCATCACCCTCTATTGTTTTAGACACTATGGAAATGCAATGGCACAACCATGGTTGCTGAAACAGACCAAATCCAGTATCCGTGTACAGGTGCGGGATAAGGGACTTGTAGGTGTGTTGTGGGTTTACTGGCCAAGGGCCACCACTAGCTTCCGTGGAGGGGACTGCGTATAGCAATAACCATCTTAGGTTGACTTCACAAGTGTGCACTGACTACTTGGGCAAAAGAGATTGAGTATAAAAGAACTGAGGACTTAAGGTCGACAGTGACTAGCTTATATACGATACATGATGGCTGTGCTAATACTAAGTATGGAAAGAGGCACAGTCATACGATAATATGTAAGTGTCTGAGGTATCGGCACATGAGGATACCATGAGGTGATCCATGAGTACAACATGAGGATGTGGCTAATAGGAGGCCTCAAGTATGTGGCAAGATCTAAGATATAGGAGTATCAAAGATTGATGAGATCTGCCACGATAAGAATGGAAGATGAGATTGGGAGATTGAACATGGTATGAAACCGGTTCGTAACAGTTGCATTGTGGGCTGGAATTGGCTATGGGACTGTCAGACTTGTAACCAATCATGTCATGACTGCCATCTGTCATCCCTCCTTCTGAAGGGCTGCTCTTTATTGGCCATCAGAGGAGGAGGATGAGGAAGCAAAGCAGTGGGTTGAAGATAAGTTATGTGAGGCTTGGTGAAATGGATGGTGGATGGTGGATGGAAGCTTGGTTCCTCTCTACTCTCGCCCTGGCCATTTTGGAAATACTTTCTATGACAGAAAGTCCAACTATTCATTGAATGTTCAGATGTGTTTGATTGTTTGAGAGGAATATGAAAGCCAATCCTTTATTAGATTGTGTCTACCCTTGATCTGTAGATTGTGGACTACTCTGTTGGACTTCCTGGAAGTCAACATGATTCAACTGCTTTTGCAGAGACACAGATTTTCAAAGAGCATGAACTCTTGCTTGCCCCTGATGAGTGGATGTTTGTTCAGACTACATATCCCCTCCATGGATGGTGTCAAGCATCATATAAACAGTGAGATTT